>JBCEWC010020922.1:0-10700 GCA_038996855.1 Solanum aculeatissimum
ATTCTTATGATATGAATGTTGGGGATTTGAATGACTATGTGCTTATGTGGTAAGTCTCATAATCCCGGTGTGCCCCCTCATAGTTGAATTCCCATTTTCCGTTCCTTTAGAGATTATTGATATGTGTTACGTGAACTCATATTTATCTCATTCCCAAAAATGTCCCCATAGTTTGAGTCCCAAGTCCCCAATTCCCTAGAGTTTATATGTTATGTGTTTATTTTCCACGCTTCCGGACCGATGATGAGTGTAATGATGCTATGATGGTTTGATCGAGGAATTTCGAGTTCTCCTTCACCATGTCACATCTAGGCCCCCTATCCGAGTCGTGACAGTACCCAACTCATTTAAGATGAATAAAAAAGGGTAAAACTCATATTATCCATTTAAAAATAGATAATATGAGTAAAAGAAACTCATTCATAAAAGAAAGAAAAATCATATTAATTTTTTTTGGGTATAGGTAGTTGGGGGCAGGGGGAGTAGAGTTAAAAAAAGTTTGGGATTTTTTTAAAAAAAAGTATGTTTTTTACATTTTTTTGGGGTTCGGAGGTGGAGGGTGGGGCACTTGGCCTGGGTGCAGGGTGAGGGTTGGAAGTGAAAAATTCAAGTATTTTTAAAAAAATATTAATTTATTTTTTTATATTTTTTTGGGCTCGAGATGTGGGTGGGGGTGCTGGTAAAAAAAAATTAAGAATTTTTATTTTGGGTGGGTGGGCACTCGAGGGTAGGGGGCGAGGGGTGGAGGGCTCAACGAGGGGGGCTGGGGTTGGAGGTTGGGATAAGGGATAGTAAAAAATAAATTTAATTTCAAAATAAAAAAAATAAAAATTTGTGAGGGGATGGAGTAGCGGGTACGGTGGGCAAACAGGGGTTTGGGGGTCAAGTCAGGGCAGAGTGATAATTTTTTTTTTTTTTAATGGGAGTGGGAGTGGGAGTGAGGAGTAGATAGAATGATTTATTTTTGAAACTTTTAACATGATCCCTAATATGATATGGGTATCCGTATTTATCCATGATATCCATTGGATAACTCATTTTTATCCATTTAAAATATGAGTCGTGTTGATCATTGGGTGTTTTATCCATTTTTGCTTAACTTATATTTGACTCGACCCACTCGATTGCCCCTCCTACTTATTACAAACAATTTTTTATTCGTCACCGTATGATGACCACGTAAAATAGATCAAGCTTGCTATACTTGGTCCCATTTCTTATCAATTATTAGAGTATTATAGATAGTCCTATTGTGCCCTAACTAACGAGGCGTAAGTGGTGTATATCTCTTGGCTGAAAATGGTGCTTTACACTCAGCTCCATCATGTACTAGTCAATCAATAAAAATGAAGATATCTCGTAAAAAACGATATACAATTAAAAAATAAGTATGTAATGGATTGAAAAAAGCCAAGTTTCTTATAGAGTTTAAAAAAAAAAGGGATTTTTTTTTAAAATTTGTGATCTAAAATAATTCATAAAAAAATTTGTGTCTATAAACCATTTCAAAACAGTAAAATAAAAAGTTTAGAATCTAATTTTTTTTTCTAAATATAGAAAAAAATTTATATTTTTTAAAATTGACTAAAAGGATGACACATAAATTAAAATGAATGAGAGTAATTATTGAAAGCACGCGGAGTAGTTATTGGAGGCACGCAGATCATGCCAAGCATTGTATGTCAACCATTTTACTACCAAAAAGAATTCCACGACAAATTTATGCCTGTTACTGATATAGTGGAGATTTTGGTTTGTTGATTTTGAACCCCACCAACAGAAAACAAAGTATCAATCACTAAAAAATGTTGGAGTTAGTTGCTATCTTCATTGCCAATTCATTTCTAATATAGTGGTCGTAGCGAACATAATTTTGTAATAATTTATTAGTAATCTATTGCTAAATAGGATAAGCATAAAATAGATTTTATTGTTTAGTTACAAAATTGATTCGTCGCTAATTTTTGTTTATTAGCTGTGAATAATAAAGAAACAATAAATTTTTTAGGTAAGACTGGGTTCTAAGGTAGTGGTAGAGTTAAGATTTTCTTTAAGGTGTTCAAAATTTTAAGAAATAAACACACGAACTAATTGAAAAGAATTCGACATTTATAATCTATAAATTAACAAAAAAAATATTTTTATCTTTTATACCTAGTATTATTTTTCGCTAAAAAAAAATTTGGATGAACCCTAGTTACAAATTAAAGTGGCTCCGCCACTGCTCTAAGGTATATATAAAAGTTAAGGCATATGCCTCAGGTTCCTAACTTTTCGGGGGAGGAGGATGGGTTGGGGGCTCAAATCTTTTACACAAAAATAAACTATATATTAATATATTTATATAGAAAATTTTGATTATTTATGATCAAATTACATTTTTTTTTTGAAAAAAGTTATATTGTTTTATTCTCTTTAACCACATTCAAATAGCTAGAAGAAATTAAGAAAACGTTGTATGACCTTTTTACATTCTCTCTGCTAACATTCACATTATATTATTCTTTTTAACTCATTTTATATTTTCATTCTTCAACGTTTTAATAAATTAAAGTAATATTTGTCAAGAATATGAATAAATAGTTGAAAAGTGTTGAACAAAGTGAATTGTAAATTCTTTTCTCTGATCTTCTTTAATTTTGAAGCATATTAAAGTGAAGACCAAGTTATCAACTTTTTAAATCAAATTATATGATTCTATATCTTATTTTTATTTTAAATTTGTCAACTGATTACTTATAGAATTATGTTAACAATACATGTAATGATTATCTTATTGAAAGGATATTTTTCAACATTGAATTGATAAATTCTTATTTAAAATTAATAATTAAAAAATAATAATATAATATTCAAAGAAATTATTTATATATAAATATTAAAGACTAATTTGTATCTTAAAAGTATATGAAAATAAATTTTAAATAAACACATATGAAATTTACTTAGATTTTAAGCTCTAATTAAAATTTGGGAAAACTTGGGAAAAGGCATAAATTTCCCCTTTTAACTTGTCTCGAAAAGTCAGTTACACACTTAAACTATTATAACGACCTATTCCACACCTTTACTATTCAAAAGTAAATTTATTTACCCTCTGAAACTGACGTGGCAAAAAATTTAAAAAAATAATTAAATATGCGCGTCAGAAAAAGTAAACGTCAGAAAAAGTAAAGTTCAAAAAAATAAAAATCAATCCCCTTCCCCTCTTCTTCACACCTCATCCATTATCCTCTTCTTCTTCTTCACACCTCACCCATCATCCTTTTCTTCTTCACACCTCACTCATCATCCTCTTCTTCTTCATTGTTTTTTTTAATAGTTTACCTCGTGCCAGGAAGAAAATCCTCTTCTTCTTCACACTGATGTTAGGAATCATTTTAAATCCGGTAAAGAAGAAAAAGAGGATTTTAAATCTGGTAAATAACACTGATGCCATGAATCATTTTCCTCGTCTTATAAGGTTCCCAATTTCAACAAATCAATCGTTTTTTTTTAATTTTAAATTTTAGATTGTTGGGTTTCAATTTATGAATTGAGTTTTTTAAGTTTGAGTCTGATTCAACTTTGGAAATTTTTGGAGATGTTCCTAATTTTAATATTTAGGATTCAAGATAGATATCAATTTCAATTTTTTCTGATAAAATTGATTAGATTAAAAAAAAATAGAAAAAAAGGAGTTTGTTTTGGTGTGAGTGGGATTAGAGATGAAGTGAGTGGGATTATGTGAAGAAGAAAATATGATTATTAAAGAATGTTAATAATTAATTAGTATAAAAATATAGTTAACAAAGGAAAAATTAATTAATAGAAAGAGAAAACCAAAAAAATATAAAAAGTTATAATTTCTGATGTGGCGCTGATGTAGTACTGATGTGGCAGTGAGTGTAATGCACCACACACTGTGAGAGTGGTATTACATGTCTAGGGGTGCATTAAATTCACTTTTAAGTAGTAAAAGTGTGTAATAGGTCGTTGTGATAGTTTAAGTGTGTAATTGACTTTTCGAAATAAGTTCAAGGGGGAATTTATGCCTTTTCCCTTAAAATTTTGTTTTAACGTGAGTTATGTTGAGCTGCCTTGGGGGGTGGGGTGGTAAAAGAAGAAATAAGTTTTGGCATGAATCATGCCTTATGTGCTATCTACATGTATGTATATATAAGCATATAGAAGTTTTCGAGTCCCTAAGCAATATGAAATGAAAACAAATCCTTTCTGACTAGCTGCAAAATACCTTTCTTTCATTTCCTTGCATTGAGAAATATGCATCTTAGAACATAGTGTAACTTATAAAATATATAATTAAGACACTTATCATTGGTGCAAAGTTGTTTGTGGGGGATTGCGCATTGATATATAGCATATTGTTGTGAATATGGATGATTTAGTGGGCAATGCAGTAGTTGACTACAAAGGCTTGCCAGCTATAAGGTCTAAAACTGGGGGTTGGCTCTCCAATGCTTTCATTGTAGGTAAGCAATCATTTGAAAGCTAAGACTGAAAGTGTATTTTTTTTCTAGTTTGTTTCATAAAATAATGTCTCTCTCTATTTTTTAATTTCAACTTTCCATATGATATATTTAATAGCATGAGATTACGAAATATTTTAACACATTCAACATATTTTTAGTTTAAGAATACAAGATTCAAAAGTATTCTTTAATTTCTTAAACTTCGTATTATAGTCAAAATCAGACAATTAATTTGAGATAAAGGGAGTACTATATTAATAATTTCATGTTGAAATTGCAAACATAATTTCTAGGAATTGAAGTGTATGAAAGGCTATCAACAATGGGCATAGCAGTAAACCTTGTGACTTACTTGATTGGAACCATGCATCTCCCAAGTGCTACTTCAGCCAAGATTGTCTCTGATTTCATGGGCACGTCATTCCTCCTCTGTTTGCTTGGTGGCCTTATAGCTGACTCTTTCTTGGGAAGATACAGGACCATTGCAATTTTTTCTATAATACAAACCCTCGTAAGTCCATACATGTCTTTGGTATGATTGACAATCTCTTTCGTGAAAACATTCACTTGTGTGTATATATAATATGAAACTAAAGATAGTTATAAGGAAAATGACTTTCGTCAAGACACGCAGCTGCGTATTGACGTATCTATTTCAACTGCTTCATTATATTTCTTCAGCTGTCTCAACTATAATATTACAATATTATCCCTAATAAATTATTTCTCCAGCTACTTCAACTATGATTTTACTATATCATTCTGATAAATTATTTTAAGCATATAAACGTCAAAATTAGGACAAAATAAATAAAAAATAAAAAATTGAGGCTTTCTTTTTAAGTTGGACAAATAAAATTAAATAATTATTTTAAGATTTTTTTATGATTATATTTGCGTTAAAAAAAACACTTTAAAAACTATAATAGTATAATTAAACCAAGAAGTTTATGTATATTAATAAATAAAATTTTGATATGCTCTCAAAATTTTATATGTGCAATATAAATTAGAATAAAATAGGTAATAAATAAAATGTTTTGTAGGTCTCAGTAATTAACAATTTAAATTTTTTTAAAATATATAAATAAAATCTATCAATGTCACATAAATCGAGATAAAAAATAATTTATATTGAGCTCGTGTTAGCACGGACTTTCGTAACTAGTAGTTAATATGAAACTAAAGATAGTTATAAGGAAAATGACAAATTTATATAAGTGAGGTAAAATTTATTATTCTTAAAAAGGGAAAAAAATTCAAGAATATAATTTTCTTATGGAAAATATTTTTTCTTCAAGCACAAGGGTTGTCAAATGGGTGACTTAGACTAAATTTGAGTATGTTAAAAGTTGAGTTAAGAGCTGCTGAAAAGTTATTTGGGCTGAAACTAGTTAGATTGAAATGGGTTAAAACCCGTCATACTCCATCCATCCATTCAATTCTTACTAAGTTTTGATTTTATTGTTAGTCTTTTTGTTGTTTGTTTGAATACCTAATAAAACTTTTTTCATGACTATATATAAAATAACAACAATAGACCCAATGTAATCCTATAGAGTAGAGGATAAGAAAGGTAGAGTGTACACAAACCTTATCACTAGAATTGTCAAAATGAGCTTAGCCCATGAAGCCGCCTCAAGCTCACCTGTTATTGGGGCAGAGTTAAAATATGATTTTCAAGGTCAGTTAGAACTAAGGCATGCATATAAGCCCAACCCAACTAAGCCCTTGACCCTTGAGGCTTGACTGAGGTCGAGTCGATCCATGAGCCAAAAATATTATTTAATTTGAATTAAAATAAATATAACGCATAATTGTTCTTTAGTTTACAAGTTTTTTTTCTTCAAATTTTCTTAATTTATTTATTTGTCAAAAAAAATTATTGTATTTCTTTACTCATAGGATGACTCGAATTAATAATTGATGATTGCCATATTTGATTTGAAAATCTTATTATTTCTTAATATAAGATATTTCAGATATGAGATTGCAATGGAAAGCACCACTAATCACATGAATAATGCATATTGTGATTGTAATTATTATATATTTTTATATAATTTTGTTAGACATGTTAAAAACTTAATATATTGATGAAATTTAAGTTTGAATATATATTAAAAAGAAAAAATTGGGTTGACCTGCCCCAACCCATAGCCCTACTGTAATTAGATTAGGTTGGCCATTTCAAGACCTTTTTAAATGAAGGGTCAACTCGTCCTAGCTTTTCAAATTCCATGGCCCCTGAGACCTGGGCTAGGTGGGGTTAGGCTAGCCCATTTTGGTAACTCTACTTACGACTATCTTAGAAGTAGAGAAGTAGAGTGATTATTTCTGATAGATCCTCAACACAAGAAAAAATAGTGCAAAGCAATATAGATAAAGAAATAACAAAATTGAAAACAAACATGGTAAAATACTGTAGACAGCTGAGAAATCATCTTAAATAGTAGTAATAACCTCTCCCCATAATAATAATAATCAAAATTTAAGAAAATAACATATAACAATCAAACTTAAAGGAAAAGAAATTACAAGAGTGATACTACGGCTAATAACACGATAAATAAAATTCAAAAAAATGAGATAATGCTTAACTATCTATCTAACCTCCTAAATATGTTCTCCATAACATCATATCTAAGGTCATGTCATCGATAAGCTGAAGATACATCATATCATCTCCAATCACCTCTTTTCAATACTTTTAGCTTATCTTTACCTCTTATGAAACATCCATAGCAAACCTCTCACATATTTGTACCGGAATATTTGTACTTCTCATTTTTGCATATGTCTAAACTATCTCAACCTCTTTTTTTATATCTTATTCTCTATTCAAGCTATGCCTATCTTGTTCAAGATATCTTCATTCCCATTCTTGTTGCTTATATTATGTCAATACATCAATCTCAATATCTTCATTTGCAACATTCATTTTTTAAATGTAAAAATTCTTGACTGGCCTACACTCTACTCCATACAACATACCAGTCTAACTATCACTTTGTAGAACTTGACTTTAAATTTTGGGGGCGTCATTTTATCACGCATGACTTCAAAGGCTAGCCTCCATTTCAGCCACTGTGAACCTATAGATGTATGAATCTGCTCATTTTCTTGAATTCAAGATACTTGAAACTTCATCTTTTCTAAATGACTTGTGTTTCATCCGCGCCGCCCTGAGATGTTACGTCACTAAATTTTTACTCAAAATGTTGCTTGGTTCTATTCAAGAACCCTTTAGACTCTAAAGTTTGCCTCCAAACTTTCAACTTAGCATTAACTCTACCTCGTTCGTGTCTCGTTAATAATCAGAACTTTATATGTCGTCCACAAATAACATATACCATGATATCTCTCTTTGAATATGATGCATCAATTTATTTATCACCAAGTTAAATAATAATGGGCTAAGAATTGATCCATGATGCAAATTCAGTATATAACTGAAAAGTACTTCAAGTCTCCTTCCAATGTCCTTATATATATATATATATATATATATATATATATATAAATCATTAACCTGGCCACACTTTAACAAATTGGACAAATTTTATAGACTCATTTGGTCACCCCTAATAAATACTTGTATACTATTTTCTTTATCCCAATTTATGTGACATATTTTTTCTTTTAATTTATACCAAAAGTAATATAACATTTCTACATATAGAAATAGTGTAACTTTAGAAACCTCCTCTTATCTTTGATATGATGATTTACATTTACATAAATATCCGAGGTTTATTTGGACTATATATTTCAAAAGGCTTCCTTCTTTTTAAAACTCGTTCCTAGTCAAATCATATCACATAAATTAAAAATAAGGGAGTATCTCCCATATTTATTTTTCTAAACTGAGTTAAAATCTTTTTATCTCTATATATATAAGTGTGAGTGTTACTTTTTCGTCATCCTGCCTACTTGAGTTGCCTGCTTCAACTGCTTAATTATATTATTTTCAGTCTGACCAATCAAAACCTTTCAAAGCAGGCAACTCTTCGTCGTTCTGCTTGCTTGAGCTGCCTGTTCCTGCTCCTGACCAACCACAACCTTTCAAAGCAGGCAACTCTCTGTCGTCTTGCCTGCTTGAGCTGTTTAATTATATTTCTTTAACTGCTTCGACTATAATTTTACTATATTACCCCTGATGAGATATTTTTCCAACTGTTTCAACTGTGATTTTACTATCTCATTTTTGCAACTGTTTTAACTGTGATTTTACTATTTCACCCCGATTATTATTTTAAGTCATGTAAAATGAGATATCATATTTTAAATTCAAATTTAATTATACGAATAAGAATGTAAAAATAATCAATAAGTGTAAACCTGACCAACCACAACTTTCCAAAGTAGACAACTCTTTGCCGTCCTCTGTGCTTGAGCTTCCTGCTACAACTTCTAACCAACCACAGTCTTCCAAAACAGGCAACTCTTTGTCCTCCTGCCTGCTTGAGCGGTCTGCTCCTATTCCTGATCAACCATAACCTTCCGAAGCAGGCATCTCTCCGTGGTCTTGCCTGCTTGAGTTATCTGCTTCGACTGCTTAATTATATTTCTTCAACTGCTTTGACTGTAATTTTACTATCTCACCCCGATCAATTATTTTAAGTCATGTAAAATGAGATATCATATATTAAATTCAAATTTAGTTATAGGGATAAGAATGTAAAAAATAATCAATAAGTGTGAGCCTGACCAACCACAACCTTCCAAAGCAGACAACTCTTCGTCGTCCTTCGTGCTTGAGCTGCCTGCTCCTGCTCCTGCTCCTGACCAACCCCAGTCTTCCAAAGTAGGCAGCTCTTCGTCGTCCTGCCTGCTTGAGGTGCCTTCACCCCCCTTCCCCCATCCCATACCAAGGACAAACAAATTAAAATGAATGAAATATCATACTTTAAATTCAAATTTAGTCATACGAATAAAAATATAAAAATAATCAAACATATTTAGTAGGTCAGGGCAACGCCCGGACGACTTTTACTAGTTATTTATACACTGCATCAATTTTAGTGACTAGGAAATTAAAAGAAAATGACATTTAGCAATGTTAATTCGTTGAAAACAGGGGACTGGCATGTTAGCTATATCAACAAGGCTTCCACAGATGCGACCGACTCCATGTTCGATCAAAAGCAGTAATTGTGAACAAGCGACTGGGTCTCAAATGACTGTCCTATACTTATCCTTATATCTGATGGCATTAGGGACTGGTGGCTTAAAATCAAGTGTTTCAGGATTTTGCACCGACCAATTTGATGAAAATGATGAAAAAGAAAAGGCTCAATTGACACTATTTTTCAATTGGTTCTTTTTCTTCATCACTCTTGGGACTTTGTTGGCTGTTACTGTCCTTGTCTATATCCAAGATGAAGTTGGTAGAAGTTGGGGTTATGGAATTTGTTCTTTCTCTATGTTTGTTGCTATTCTAATATTTCTGTCAGGGACTAAAAGGTACAGATATAAGAAAACCATGAAAAGTCCAATTACTCAGATTCTCCAGGTCGTAATTGCTGCAACTCGGAAAAGAAGACTTCAACTTGCTAAGAGTGATCGTTTTCTTTATGAAGATAATACAGACTCTTCAAGAATCTCTCACACTGATCAATTCCGGTGCGCCCTTTAATTATGTCTCCTCCTGTCAGCTTATTTTTCTTGACTCAAACAGTAACAAGTACTCCATTTGAATGTAGATTCTTGGACAAGGCTGCAGTTCTCAAAAAGGAAGATTATGAATGTATTAGTTCGTTGGGTCAAAATCCTTGGAGAGTTTCCTCAGTGACTAAAGTAGAGGAAGTAAAAATGATGATTAGATTATTACCAATTTGGACAACCACGATTCTATTTTGGACAGCATACGCACAACTTGTTACCTTTTCAGTAGAACAAGCATCTACCATGGACAGATCCATTGGGAATTTTAGAATACCTGCTGCATCTCTCACTGCCTTCTTTGTATCAGCCATATTAATCTCTTTGGCAACATATGATCGTTTAGTTCTACCTCTCTTGAAAAAGTGGACAACAAAATCAGGTAACTTAGGGTGTCTTTGGTAAATTTTTTTCTGTTTGACTTAAATATTTTCTAAACCAACTTATTTTTCTCAAATTTAAACAAAATAACTTCCTTTCAAAAATTAATTAAAACATTTTATAAACTCTCCTCCAATCTCAAATTATAATTTTTTTCTTATCCCACCCCTACCACGATATCAT
>JBCEWC010020923.1:0-10699 GCA_038996855.1 Solanum aculeatissimum
GAAAGATATATTAACATAGAATATGAAAATAATTAAAAATAAAAATCTCAATATATACATATAAAAACACTACACAAGCACTTACATACTACACATTAAAAAATGATGATAATAAAAAATAAAAATAAAATAAATACTCTACTCAACTTAACATACTTAACAAATATATATTTAAACTTACTACTATCCCCTACTTACCCCCAAAAATGGTATGAACCAAGAATTTACGGAATTAACATTAGAAAACTTAAGAGATTTAAATGAATCTAATTGGGAAACTAATGAAACTAAAGCTTGTGTTTTTAGTGATGCCTTGGTTTGCATTATTTCTGAGGGATTTCCAATGATGAAGTCATTTAGATATCTTTTGATGTGCCTCTATTCTCTAGGAACCACTATTTTATCTTGGAGGGTAGTCGACTTTTTAGAGCTTTTAGTCAGCTCCTCAGATTGAGTGGTGTTTGTGAAAGCATGTGTGGGGGCATTCTTGTTACGATCCAAAATCTGGGTGTGATGGCACTCATCTACCCTACCAAGGCGAATCAGCCCAAAATTTAACAACTTAACAATAATAGCAAAAGTAGAAGATAATAGTCTGATAAGATATATAAATGCAGAAGAAAACTAAATACAACCATCCCAAGAACTGGTGTCACATATACAAGCCTCTAAATATTGAATTCTCAAATGAAGTACAAGTCATAATGTCTAGTCCTCAAATAGAACAAAAATATAGAAATGGATCCTCAAAGGCCTGCTGAAGTGTGACAAGCCAGATTTTTTGGAAAACCTTATTGATGCATAGTATACTGATTTCAAGCTTGTTTGGTATGGTTTATGGTCATCATGTGTCTCCTTCACAAGCCATGGTCAAATGAATCCCATTGGCTAGGCTTTTCATGTGAACCGTTGGAAGGGTCAATTTTAAATGGACATATCTCTTAGCACAAGCATAAATAGGTGATATATGACCTATCAAATTAAATATATTTGAGTTATCTTTCCAACGCAACTGGTTTCACTTGATTCAGATATTTGATGGGGAAGTTATGTCCATTTTTGTAAAGTCTATCTGTGTAGGGATTTTGTTGAGTTTTTGTCTACGACATACTACCAGGGGACCCTATACGGGTCATGAAGCCTTGTACGGTCTGTGCGGGGGTCTTGTGGTCCTCAACACAGGTATGGTGAAGTGTTTCATGAAGGTCTCATCCCAAGGAATGGTTCTAAGTATAAGATTAATGTTCCAAAACTCACGTCAACTGGATGGAAGACCCTACGGTCTGTGTGGTATTTGATGGGTCGTGAGACTGCTAGTGAGGGCCAGCCATGTTGAAATTTTGGCTAAATACAGTACCATAGACCAATGCACGGTCCGTGGTCCACCACACGACCGGTGGTGGTGACCCATCAACAACTTTTGAGGCCCATTTCATTAATCATTTATTTGTAATTTTGGTGATTTTCTAAGATCATTTTAGACTTCCTAAGCCCTCCTAAACATCTAAACTGATCTATACTCCTCCATTCTTATTCAATTCAATTCATTACACTTAGAATATTCAAACTCTCTCATCTAAAAGCTCTCTTCCAAGTGTGGATTGAAGGTTTATGTTGGAATTCAAAGAGGTCTTCTTCTTCAATCATTTTTCTTCTTAAAGCTTCCAGTTAATAAAAGTATGTGGGGTTGATTCATGGTATCCTTTCAACCATGAAGTCCCCAATTTCTATCTTCTCAATTTCTATAAAATTCAAGCTACTTTGAATATGGGTCTTTAAAATTAGTGTTGATTTGATTAAATTGAAGTAGTGGTTGTATTTATTTGATTATTTTTAAAGTGTTTTAAGTTTAATGATGAAGAATTGCATTGATATTATGAAGGTCCAATTATGGATGTCCCTTTAAGCTTTAATCTATGTATGGGTAATGTTATTTAAGTTTCAATTGTTGATTAAATTATGAATTTCATGTGGATTCTTCCTATTATGAGTTTCAACCTATGAATCCTAATTGTACATATTATTTCATCATCATTCATAGCATTTACATACATGAACATTGTATTTTATGAAGTATTTGATGTGGGTTAAGCCCAATCGAGATTATGACTACGATATTAAACAGGTATGTGTTATGACAAGAATGTGATCTCATAAATGTCTATGATTATGGCTCTTTAAGCAATCATGGGTGTTTACACCAATATGATTATGAATGTTTGATCTACTCTTATGCATAAAAGTATGACATGAAGTATGATTTGGTCTTTTGTCTAAATATGCATGGTTATGATTTGAAAAGACTTTGACTCGATTTCAATCATGTATATGTATATGTATTCCCATTGAATGACGACTTAGCACCGAATAAGATTGGGGGTGGGGTCTCGACCTAAGAGGTCTTTATGTAAAGTCTCCTTTCTCATAACTATATGCCAAACATAGGTTTTATTCCCCTTTTTAGGAATAGTTTTTCCCCATTTTGAGGGATGGTTATTCCCCTTTTTAGGGATGGTTTATTCCTCTCTTTGAGGAATGAGGGTCGCCTTTGGCAAGTGACCTACCATTTTGCTTCGATGTAGGGTGAACATCGGAGATTCTAAGTAGTAACTCACTTTGTCTTATATGTCGATTACGATCTCATCCCCGATATGTTAAGTACTATAGCATTCATACATCATATATTCCATGACATATTGATATCTTATTCTTTGTTATATATACTTCTTCCTATACATGTGATTTGTCATCTAACAATGATTTGCAGGTCAATATGTTCATATGCATTTCCATGCCCGCATACTTAGTACATTCAAACATACTAAGGCATACTCTTTTGCTTACATGATCTAACCATGTAGGGACCAGGTATTACCTTCATCCACCTTTTGATGGTTAGCTCGAATTATGAAAGTTATTGTGGTGAGTCCTATCATCCTAGGACAAACCATCATCCATTTACCTATTGTGTTGCTTTCGCTTATATTTTATCTACTTTGAGGGTGAGCCCTGGACATGTCTTGTCCCCGCTCTATTCCACATGTTAGAGGCATTGTCAAACATCTTGTAAACTTTACGTTCTATCTTGTTATACTTGTTGTGTGCTGCTTTTGGAGGCTATGCCTATGACTATATTATGGTATGATTATGTTATAAAGATATGCTTATGTGACATGAGGTAATGTGTTAAGTCCCAAGACCCCTTCTATCCGTATAGCGTGAGTCATACTTATCCACCCCTTAGATCTTATGTTCTATGTGCTATGTGAATCCATGCTAATCTCAATCCCTATGACATCCCCATAGCTTGAGTCCAAAGTTCTGCTTCCCTTAAAACTATGTGTTTATTATTTAATTATACTTTTCCAAACCAATGAGGTGTATATGAATGCTATGAGGCTTGTTTGGAGACTCTCTTGGGTCCTCATTCCCTGTTTCACTTCTACGCCCTACCCCGGGTCGTGACAAATATGGTATCAGAGTACTAGGTTTATAAATAATCCTCGGAGTCCAACATATCGCGTCAAGTAGAGTCTTATTCATGGGTGTGTTGTGCACCACACCTATGAGTGAGAGGCTATGATGACATTCTAGGAATTATCTTACTTCTTCATTTCTTATGTCATGCTATGAATCGTGTCATAAGACTTCCTTATTTGATGATGTCCTTGATGCTTTTCAGAAGAAGCCTCCAAGAAGAGCTCCCCTACCTGGTCCTGCCTCTATTGCTGAGGACCCAGTTCCTCCAGACCTTGTGGAAGAGCCGATCACTCCAGATGAACTTTGTATTTCCCTTACTATACTAGCTCGAGCTATGGCCAATTGGGTTGGGCAAGCCAATCCTCCTCCCTATGCTCCACTTTCGGCTATGCTCATTCGGGACATGGACATATCAAGGATTATGACTTATGTTGAATAGATTGAAGGGGAGAAGCTCAAGGAGAAGAGGGTGAATGACTCCAAGAGAGGTTGTTATGATGGCGGGTTCTCTAATTCTGAAAGTGGTGGTGGGAGTAACTATCCTAAAAAATCCAAGATCTAAATCAAGGGAGTGCTAAGGATAGAAAGACAACCCTAAGTGCAATGGATGCGGTAGGAGTCATATGGGAAGGTGCTTGATGGGAACGGGTACGTGTTTTGGTTATAGGTAGATGGAGCACAAACTTGCTCATTGTTCGAATGCACAAAAGAAAGGCCAAAAAGGTTGTCCTTAAGGTCAAATTGGAGGTGGTCCATTACCTCCTAAGTGTGGCAGGTGTGGGAAGAGACGCTTTGGTGCATGCTTGAGGGGTATAGGTTCTTGTTTTACGTGTGGTGATAAGAACCATATGATTGTTAACTATCCCAAGGCTGCTAAGAAGGTTCAGGGTGATCAGGTTCAATCGGGTGGTGCTCCTAGAAATAACAGGTTCTATGCCTTGCATGCTAGATAGGAAGTGTGGTGACTGGTATGCTAAAAGTTTTTAATTTTGATGCTTATGCTTTGCTTGATCCAGGTGCAAATTTATCTTTTGTGATTCCTTTTTTGACTGTTAAGATTGGTTTGAGTTTTACATTTTGAGGGAGCCTTTCTCAGTTTATACTATTATGGGAGAGTCTATTGTTGCTTAAGGAATCTATTGGGTTTTCCTATCTCTGCCTTGCATAAAGTCTTTCCATGTGATCTTGTAAAACTTAAGATGTTTGATTTTATTATTATTCTCGAGATGGATTAGTTGCCAAAAAAAAGGTGGAGGTTTTCTCCCAAGGGGGAGAGGGTATGCTTCGTATCAAAGCCTGTTATGTGTGCCAGATGTTGAAGGTCTTTGAGCGGTGATCTTGAGTGGAGCTCACAACTCTTATTATTCTACACACCCAAGATCCACCAAGACATATCAAGATTCGGGGGAAGTGGATTGGTGATTTTAGTAAGGTTGTGCCTTTGGGAGGTGTTGAAATTGAGGAGAACTCGACTTATGAAGAGGTCCCGGATGAATTTTTGGATAGGCAAGTGAAACGGCTTCGTAACAAGGACATGATTTCGGTTAAAGTGCTTTGGAGAAATCTACTTGGGAAGAGTGCTACCTGGGAGGCGGAGTCGAACACGGTGAGGCGATACCCCTATCTTTGCTGAATATACTCAAGCCTAATGTACTATGTTCTTTCCATTCTAAATAGTCCAAATTATTTCACTCTTGGGTCTCATGACATGACATGCATACATGTGCGCGGAGGTGGTTTAAAAGATGTTTTGGCATGAGTTATAATGTTTTTATGATTTTTAAAAGATGAGTTATGCATTGTGTCTTCAAGTTGAGGTGTTTCATGTTAAGTCTAACTTTTCAAGCCATGTCTAGCCCATTCAAGGATGAATGTTCCCAAGGGAGAGATAATGTAACAACCCAGATTTTTTGGAAAACATTATCGATATGTAGTACACTGATTTCAAGCTTATTTGGTGTGGTTTATAGTCGTCATGTGTCTTCTTCAACAATCCATGGTCAAAGGAATACCATTGGCTAAGCTTTTCATGTGAACTGTTGGAAGGGTCAACTTTAAATGAAAATATATATTATCACAAAAATAATTAGGTGGTCCATGACCTATAAAATTTAAGCTCTTTGAGTTATCTTTCCAACGCATCTAGTTTCACTTGATTCAGAGTTCAGAGGGAGAATTTATGTCCATTTTTGTAAAGTCCATTTGTGCAGGGATTTTGTTGAGTTTTTGGCTAAGGCATGCTACCAAGGGACTCTATATGGGTCGTGAAGCCTTGTAAGGTCCATGTTGGGGTATCGTGGTCCTCAACACAGGTTGTGGTGAAGTGTTTCGTGAAGGTCTCATCCCAAGGAATGGTCTAAGTATAAGGTTAATATTCTGGAACTCGCGCCAAATAGATGGAAGTCCCAACGGTCCGTGTGTTACTTGATGGGTTGTGAGACTTCTAGTGAGAACCAGCCATATTGAAATTCTGGCTAAGGACAGTACCACAAACCACTGCACAGTCCGTGGTTCACTACATGGCAGGTGGTGGTGACCCTTCAGACGACCCTTCGGCAACTTTTGAGGCTCGTTTCATTAATGATTTATTTGTAATTTTGGTGATTTTCTAGGGTTGTTTTAGACTTCCTAAGCCCTTTTAAACATATAAAATGACCAATACTCCTCCATTCTCATTCAATTCAATTTATTACACTTAGAATATTCAAACTCTCTTATCTAAAAGCTCTCTTCCAAGTGTGGGTTGAAGGTTCAAGTTGGAATTCAAAGAGGTCTTCTTCTTCTAGTTAATCAAGGTATGTGAGATTGATTCATTGTATCCTTTCAACCATGAAGTCCGCAATTTCTACACTTCTCAATTTCTATGAAATTAAAGCTACCTTGAATATAGGTCTTTAAAATTAGTGTTGATTTGATTAAATCCAAGTAGTAACTCTATTTATTTGATTATTTTAAAGTGGTTTAAGTTTCATTATGAAGAATTTCATTGATATTATGAAGGTCCAATTATGGATATCCCTTTAAGCTTTAAATCTATGCATGGGTAATGTTATTTAAGTTTCAATTATAGATTTAATTAGGGATTTCATGTGGATTCTTCCTATTATGAGTTTTAACCTATGAATCCTAATTGCCTATGTTATTTCATCATCATTCATGGCATTTGCATACATGAACATTGGATTTTATAAATTATTTGATGTGGGTTAAGCCCAATTGAGATTATGACTATGATTTTAAACAAATATGGGTTATGACAAGAATGTGATCACATAAATGTCTATGAATATGGCTCTTTGAGAAATTATGGGTGTTTTCACCAATATGATTATGAATGTTTGAGCTACTCTTATGCATGAAAGTATGACATGAAGTATGATTTGGTCGTTCGGCCTAAATGTTCATGGTTATGATTTGTAGAGGCTTATGGCCCAATTTCAAGCATGTATATGTATATGTATTCCCGTGGGATAATGACTTAGCACCGAATAAGATTGGGGGTGGGGGCTCGATTTAAGGGGTCCTTCTGTAAAGTCTCCTTTCTCATAACTATGTGCCAAACATAGGTTTTATTCCCCTTTTTAGGGATGGTTATTCCCCTCTTTAAGGGATGGTTATTCCCCTTTTTAGGGATAGTTTATTCCCCTCTTTGAAGGATGGGTGTCACCTTTGGCAAGTGACCTATCTTTTTGCTTCAATGTAGGGTGAACATAGAAGATTCCAAGTAGTAGCTCGCTTGGTCTTATATGTCGGTTACGGTCCCATCCCTGATATGTTAAGTACTATAGCATTCATGCATCATATACTCTATAGCATATTGATATCTTATTCTTTCTTATATATACTTCTTCCTATATATGTGCTTTGTCATCTAACAATGATTTGCAGGTTAATATGTTCATATGCATTTGCATGCCCGCATATTTAGTACATTTAAATGTACTAATGCATACTCTTTTGCCTACGTGATTTAACCATGTAGGGACCTGAGACTACCTTCATCCACCTTTTGACGGTTAGCTCAGATTATGAAAGTTGTTGTGGTGAGTCCTATCATCCTAGGACAAGCCATCATCCATTTACCTACTATGTTGCTTCTTCTTATGTTTTATCTACTTTGAGGGTGAGCCCGAGACATGTCTTGGCCCCCACCCTATTCCACATGTTAGAGGCATTGTCAAACATCTTGTAAACTCTACGTTCTATCTTGTTATACTTGTTGTATGTTGCTTTTGAAGGCTATGCCTATGACTATATTGTGTCATGCTTATGTTATGAAGATATGCTTATGTGACATGAGGTAATGAGGAAAGTCCCAAGACCCCTTTTTATCCCCATAGCGTGAGTCATACTTACCCGCCCTTTAGTTCTTCTTTGCTATGTGCTATGTGAATCCATGCTAATCCCAATCCCTATGACATCCCCAAAGCTTGAGTCCAAAGTCCCACTTCCCTTAGAACTATGTGTTTGTTGTTTAATTATGCGCTTCTGAACTAATGAGGTGTATATGAATGCTATGAGTCTTGTTTGGGGACTCTCTCGGGTCCTCATTCGCCGTGTCACTTCTAGGCCTTACCCCGGGTCGTGACATGAAGACATAAACAACTACCTCACAAGTAATCCAGAATCCCAATCCAACGAATAGAAGTCTAGCAGGATGGACCGGGCTCACAACCAACAAATATGTAGCATGGGGTGAGTATCAAACCACTAGGTACTCAGCGAAATGGACCTAACCTAAAGTAAAACAATGAAGAACACAAGTAACTTCTTAAATCCCAACCACAATCTAATGAACTACAACCTTGCACTCAGAAAAGTCTCATCATAATATAGTATATAGACCACAGTCATATAAATATACTCATCATTTAGCATAATATCTCAATACACAAGTATATAAGTAGATCCAACGCTTTCCCACAATCAAAAATATAATAAGTATACAATCTCATAAATAATATACGACAGTATCAACCAAATATGAAATGAGATGGAGTGGATACTATGAAATGTACATAATGCAATGCAATGTCAAGTAATCGTGATGCATGTCTGTCCTAGAATACACATTCGCTGAGAAGATGTCTGCCTTAGACGAAACTCATGGAGGCCACACATGGACCATGTATCTATGATCATAACTGGCAATGACCTCGGCTCATCTCACCTGTCCAGAAATCACCTCGGACCTAATATCCACCAACATATTACCTCGGCTCGATTGGTAGAGACCTCGACCTCCAATCCACATGTCACTTTACTTATATCTCTACCGTAGACTTCACAAATGTCAATGCACAAATAATAATAAATACAATATGGATGATCATAATTATATCATAGTTTCAACATTATACTAATCTCAATATCATTATAGTTCAATATCATCAGTGTTTCAATATCATCAATGTCTCATTATCACCAGTATCTCAATATCATCAGCATCTCAGTATCTCAATATCATCAATGTCTTAATATCATCAGTATTTCAATATTATCAATGTCTTAATATCATCAATGTCGAATGATTCACAAGACCACATAGATTACAAATTCACAATTAATTTGTAAATCAATGTAGCACCATATGAACAAGTATTCAATATAAGAAGTTATGATCAAACTTACAATGATACAATTCTACTGCCCCCGCCCCCCCTCCCCCCCCTCCCCGCCTAATACTCAATTCTATACACATAGAAACATACAAGGTTTATTCATACTTAACAAAAGGTTAGAAGTCCACTTGCCATGAGTAAAGTCTCAAATCAAGATAAATCCACCAATTTTCCTCTTCTACAATACTCCAACTCATAAAGATATATTAAATATCGCATCACATAACGAATCTAATAACACTAAAATCAATCAATTTGGAGAAAAAAGGTAAAATGGTAAAAATCTAATGCTAGAAAATATAGTTGGAAACTAAAAATTAATGAATGATAATGTTCCCTACGTAATAAAGAATTCAATGGTGCAAATGGTTTCGAAAACGAAGAGAGAAATCAACATTTTAAGTTTAGGAATTCAAAGTCCAAAAATCCCCAAATTCTACCATTAAAACCTAAAATTAAAAGTTAAAAACACCAATTAATCAATGAAAATAGTTAAAATAGGTTAGAAAATAGTTACCCAATCAATTTGCCTTCAAAACCTTGAAAATTCTATTTTAGAACAAAGCTTGAAATGTCAAAAATGGTGGAATGAGATTTAATCAAGTCTTTTGAAAGACATCGCTGTTCAAGCATCAAGAACACTCCATGAACGCAGAAGTCAGAGGGGATCAACACTCCATAAACATGGAAATACACCTCGTGAACGTGGAGACTTGGGGAATCTCACACGCGCACAACTCTGTGAATGCGGTCCCTATCCCGCGAATGCGGAGGTCTAAGTAAATTGACCTCTACAAATGCAGAGAACACCTGAGCCTGCACCAGAAACAACTAAAACCAACAACTCACAACACTAATAAATCATGAACTGGACTTTTAAAATTCGTTCGAAACCCCGTGAACACAAACAAAACATAGAGCCCTACCAAAAATGAGGACCCGGACTCAATAGAGTCGTCAGAATTTGAATCAGGAACCTTTGTGGCCCTAAATTCGAGAAAGATCATTTAAACTAGTTTCAGACTTAAAAACTCAAAATATTTCTGGAAGCTCTGATGAGTCGCGAAAACGCTCATCATTTGACATTTTTCTAAATGAAATATTTGTGAATTCTCAAGCAAATTGTTGCGTTTAATGTTTTGTATAGCTCATTTTTCAAGAAAATCAGTCAAGGCACGAAAAAGAACAAAATGGAGCAAACTGTATCCCAAACGGTCAGGTTCACGGACCGTGTAACCTTTAACGGGTCGTGTACCTGCTCGTGCTGAAATAAGGCAAAAATGGGCAAAGTCAGAACTCACGGGAGGAGTGACGGCCCGTGTACCTGGTAACGGGTCGTGTACCTGCTCGTTAAACGTGACAGAATGTCAGCCATTGAAGTATAAATGAATTGAGGCTAAGTGAAGGTAAACGGATTGTGTGATGGGCCATTGGAGGATTGACGGACCGTCTCGAGCATCGTTAAACATCATAGAACCATGGCCAAAATGTACACGTGAGAAACAATCAAAGGCAATCCAAACGGACAGTTTGACGGGCCGTGTAACGTTACACGGTCCGTTACTGGTGATCGTTAAATGTAACAGTAAGCTGATGGA
>JBCEWC010020924.1:0-10698 GCA_038996855.1 Solanum aculeatissimum
TGTAAGTCTTCCTATTTGAAGTTGCATGTATATATATGTATTCCCGTGGGATGAGACTTAGTACCGAGGGATTGGAGTTGGGGTGGGCTATCTCCATAGGGTCCATACTCCTTTCTGTCAAACCATGTGCCAACATGGGATTTCTCCCTATCTGGGATGACTTGTATGTTTCCCCTTGTTTTAAGGGTGACTAGGGTACTACTAGGCAAGTAGTCCGGATCCGGGTAGTAGCTCGCTCGGGTCTCCTCCGTTGTTGGTTGAGGTTACATCCCCGCCATATTATTATCATAGGGTTGAATCTCATGCATCATGGCATAACATATTGTTATATTACTATTTGGCTATGTGCATTCCTTTCGTACCACTCATCCCCTTGTCATGTTTCTTGGTCATACTATACTGTCATATGCATTGCATGCCCGCATACTTAGTATATATTATATGTTAACCCATATTCTTTGTCTACATGTTCTAACCATGTAGGGATCGGAGACGACTTTCACATTCTACCAGACGACGCTTGATCCTTGTTGAAGACCTTGCTAGTGGTGAGCCCTTTTGTTCAAGGGCAATAGCCATCTTCTATCTACCTAATTATTATGTTATTTTCTTTTACTTATGTATTGAGGGTGAGCCTCAAATTATGTCGAGGCCCCGCTTGATCTATGTAGAGGATTGTTTGACAAATCTAAACTCTTGTATGTTGTCTTGTTATGTTAAAAATTATGGTTATGTAATACTATGCTTATTAACCTTGATTATGAGAATTGTTATTGATTATGGTTATGACTTGAATGTTGAGAATTATGATTGACTATGTGCTTATGTGTAAAGTCCCATAATCCTGGTGTGCTCCATAGCTTGAATCTTACTTACCCGTCCCCTTAGAGATAATTGTTACGTGCTATGTGAATCCATACTCATCCTATTCTCAACAATATCCCCATAGATTGAGTCCAAATCCCCGATTCCCTATGTGTTATGTGTTTAGCTTCCGCGCTTCCAAACCGATGATGAGTGTAATGATGCTATGATGGCTTGATCGAGGACTTACGGGTTATCCTTCGCCATGTCACATCTAGGCCCCTATCTGAGTTATGATAATTTATTTGACCAACTTCAAGGAGATACTCATTTCTATAAGATAGATCTTTGTTCGGATTATCACCAATTGAAGGTGAGGGAGTGTGATATTTCAAAAATGGCCTTCTGAACTCGTTATGGGCTTTTTGAATTTGTAGTGATGTTATTTGGGTTGAAAAATGCTCCGGCGGTGTTTATGGATCTTATGAATTAGGTGTTCAAGCCATTCTTTGATAATTTTTTGGCCGTATTCATTGATGATATTTTGATCTACTCCCGAAGTGAACAAGAGCATATGGGTCATTTGAGGTTGGCTCTCCAAACTTTGAGAGAAAAGCAATCGTATGCCAGATTTAGCAAATGTGACTTATGGTTGGGATAGGTTTCCTTCCTCGGGCATGTGGGCTCTAGTGATGGCATTATGGTTGATCCAAAGAAAATTGAAATGGTGAGGGATTGGCCTAGACCATTGACCCCTTCGGATATTAGAAGCTTCCTTGGGTTGGTCGGTTATTATAGAAGGTTTGTTGAAGGGTTCTCCTCTATAGCGTCTCCATTGACCAAGTTGACTCAAAATAAAGCCAAGTTTATGTGGACAAACGAATATGAGAAGAGTTTCCAAACTTTTAAGGATTGACTTACATCAGCTCCGATTTTGACCTTACCAAATTGGTTAGACGGGTTCATGGTTTATTGTGATGCATCGCGTGTTGGGTTGTGTTGTGTACTCATGCAACATGGTAAGGTGATAACATATACTTCCCGACAATTGAAGGTGCATGAACAAAATTATCCGACCCATGATCTTGAGTTAGCGGCCATAGTGTTTGCTTTGAAAATATGGAGATATTATTTGTATGGGATTCATGTGGATGTTTTGACCGATCACAAGAGCTTACAATATATGTTCACCCAAAGGGACCTTAATTTGAGGCAAAAGAGATGGTTGGAACTCCTTAAGGATTATGATATGAGTGTGCTTTATCACCCCGGTAAGGCTAATATTATGGTGGATGCTCTTAGTAGGCTCTCCATGGTAAGTGTGACACGTGTGGATGAGAGAAAGGAAGAGATAGCAAAGGATGTGCACCGTTTGGCTAGATTGGGTGTGAGGTTGGCCGAATTCGATAATGGCGTAATCCTTGTGCAAGGTGGATCCGAGTCTTACTTGGTAGTTGATGTTAAGGCTAAACAAGATTTAGATCCTTCCTTTGGTAGAGTTGAAGAAGTTGGTTTCCAATGGAAAAACTGAGGTTTTATCCCTAGGGGGAGATGGTGTACTTTGATACCAAGACCTTCTATGTGTTCTAGACGTGGATGGCTTGAGGGAAATCATCATGAAAGAGGCTCACAATTCACAATATTTCATTCATCCAGGATCTACCAAAATGCACTGAGATTTGAAAGAGTTGTATTAGTGGGCATGGTATAAAGAAAGATATAGCAAATTTTGTATCGGAGTGTCCTAATTGCAAACAAGTGAAAGTGGAACATCAAAGGCCCGGTGTCTTAACACTAGATATTGAAATCCCTACTTGGAATTGGGAAGATATGAATATGAACTTTGTGGTTGGGTTACCACGCACTAAGAGACAATTCGATTCTATATGGGTAGTGGTTGATAGGATGACCAAGTCATCTCACTTCTTACCAGTTAAGACTACATATAGTTCCGAGGAGTATGCTAAGGTGTACATTCGGGAGTAGGTAAGGTTTCATGGTATACCAACATCTATCATATCGGATTGTGGCACTCAATTTACTTCTCATTTTTGGAGGTCCTTTCAAAAGGGGCTTGGTACTATAGTCATGTTGAGCACCGCATTTCATCCTCAAACTGATAGGGACCCCGAAAGGACAATCCAAACCTTGAAGAATATGCTAAGGGATTGTGTATTGGAGTTCAAAGGAAATTGGGATGACCATCTACCGCTCATCGAGTTTGCCTACAATAATAGTTTTCATGCTAGTATTGGTATGGCTCCGTTTGAAGATTTTTATGGTAGGAGATATAGGTCTCCGGTTGGTTGGTTCGAAATAGGTGAGGCTGCCTTGATTGGCCCGGATTTGGTTGTTGAGGCCATTGAAAAGGTAAGGTTGATCCGAGAAAGGTTGAAAATGGCTCAAAGTTTCCAAAAGTCCTATTCGGATGTGAGGAAGAGGATCTTGAGTTCCATGTTGGTGACTGCATATATGTGAAAGTGTCTCCCATGAAAAGCATTTTTGCAAGAGGGGCAAGTTGAGTCCCCGGTACATCGGACCTTATAAGATTGTGGAACGGGTTGACAATGTAGCATATAGGTTGGATTTACCTTTGGAGATGAGTTCCATTCAACCAGTTTTCCATGTATCTATGTTCAGGAAGTTAGTTGGTGACCCTAAGGAAATTTCACCTTTAGAGGGTGTGACGATTGAAGAGAAATTGACCTATGAAGATGTGCCGATTGAAATATTTGATAGACAAGTGAAGCGGCTTTGCAATAAGGAAGTAGATTAGATCAAATTGCTTTGGAGGAACTAGCATGTGGAGAGTGCAACGTGGGAAGTGGAGTTGGACATGATGGAGCGATACCCTTATTTCTTCCAATCTACTCAAGCTCAAGGTACTAGGTCCTATCCTTTTATCGTCCTAATTCTTTATTTCTTGAGTGTCATGATATTGCATGCATACATGAGCACGAAAATGATTTACTTAATGTTTTGACATGAGTTTTATAAGACTTTTGAAATGATGCATGATTCGTTATAAGTTTGATAAAAATGTGTCTTGTTTTGATTGATGTCCTCAAGCCGTAGTCTTAGCTCATTTGAGGACAAATGTTCCCAAGGGGGAGATGAAGTAACGATCCAAAAAATTTCAAACTTCTTAATGGTTGTTCTTGTATAGTGTTGGACTTGTCAAGGTTGAATTTTTGTAGCCATGGGTTGAATTTAAGTGCCGGATTCAAAAGGGTTAGTTTGGTGAGGGCATAAGGCCGGTTGGACAGTTTACTTTGGAAGATCATAAGTTTTGATACGGGATGAACTGTATTGTCTTCTATATATTAAATCGCAGCTCTTTGAGTTATCTTTGCAACGCAACAGTTTTCACTCAATTCGGAGTTCGTATGTTTAAGTTATGGCCAAAACAGTGTGACTGCCTGTAATTGGAAGGGCACTGGAAACGAGGTTCTGGAATTTGGCTAAGAGTTGGACCACAGACCGTGTGAAGGTCCATGGTCCATGTGGGGGCTCGTGAGATGTTCCATTAGGCTTCTTGTGGCCAGGACCCCAGCCAAGGACCAAGGCAAGTCCCACGGACCACCTCACGGTCCGTGAGACACTTCACGGCCCGTGAGGGGTCCCGTGAAGTGGGGCAGAAAATTGGCTAGGTTTAAGGGCTGGACTCCAGGCCTAGTGTGGCTCCACGGACCAGTACACGATCCTTGTGCAGACACACGTTCCGTGAGTTACTCCGTGAAGTGTTCCAGAAAGTCCCTGAGAGTTCAAGCAGAAGACGAGACTAAGTCATGTTAGATGGCCAGGTACATGGACCATGTTCCATTGGACGGCCAACTAGAGCCTTCCATGTGACACTGTGTTTCAGTGATTAGTCCGCTTCATTAATGGTAATTTCAAAAATTTGCTTAATCCTATGACTCTTTTAACTCTCCTAATGTCTCCTAAACCCCTAAATTCAAACCCTAATCCTATTTCACTCATCAAAACACTCTTCAATCCTCTCTAAAATTTCTTGAATTCTCTTGACCTCCATTGTTGAAA
The DNA here is from genome assembly GCA_038996855.1 of Solanum aculeatissimum. Lineage (NCBI taxonomy): Eukaryota > Viridiplantae > Streptophyta > Magnoliopsida > Solanales > Solanaceae > Solanum > Solanum aculeatissimum. The sequence goes on from JBCEWC010020924.1 coordinate 4,846, forward strand.
TATTGAATAAAATTGGGGAAGATCACCTTGATTGCTAAATTCTTCAATTCTCTTGATTAAACTCAAGGTATATGGGTTTGATTCTTAGATTTCCTTTCATCCATGAAGAAACTAGAACCCTACTCTTTAATTCATGATTTTAAGTTTCTTGAAGTTGTGAGTTCTTCTAATTTTGATGTATTTATTGCATTGGATTGTGGGCTTTAGAAATTAGGTGAATTAATGATGATTTAAATTTGAATTTTATGAATGTCACGGAAATACTTGAAGGATCAATGTGCATGTCCCTCAATGGTTTAATTATGCATAGGTATGCATTATGTTTTGACTATGGATTTTCTCATGATTTAAGTTGAATTATCCATTGAATTGTGATTTATAGTTGAATTCCATTACCCATGAACTTGTTCCTCACTCATAGCATATACATTGAAGATTGGTTATGATGAAACTCTTGTTATGATATGATATGTTAAGGTTTGTGATCACATAGTCTCTTTGTTATGTCTCTTTGAGCGTTTTGGGTGCTTGCACCACTTTCTTATGTTATGAAGGCTTGATATGATAAGCTATGTAGATGGGCTACTCTTATTGGATTGATATGGAAATGATTATGAGAATGATTTTGAAAATTCATGTTAGTTTTTATCCTAAGCATGAATATGGTTTGTGATTAATGGTTTTGGTTTTGATTAATGATGCACGATTATGAAAAGAATGTAAGTTCTCCGATTTGAAGTTGCATGTATATATATGTATTCTCGTGGGATGAGACATAGTACCGAGGGATTGGAGTCAGGGTGAACTATCTCCAAGGGTCCATACTACTTTCCGTCAAACCATGTGCCACCATGGGTTTGTCTCCCTAGATAGGGATTGACTTGTTATGTGTCCCCTTGATAAAGGGTTGACTAGCGATCTACTTGGAAAGTAGTCCGGATCCAGGTAGTAGCTCGCTCGGGTCTCCTCTATTGTCGGTTCAGGTTACATCCCTACTATATTATGATTGCAGGATTGCATCTCATGCATCATGGCATAGCATATTGTTATATTCCTCTTTGGCTACGTGCATTCCTTTTGTATCACTTGTCCCCTTGTCATGTGCTTGGTCATACTATATTTTCATGTGCATCGCATGCCCGCATATTTAGTCCATATGATGTGCTAACCCATATTCTTTGTCTACATGTTCTAACCATGTAGGGACCGGAGACGATTTCTATCTTCCACTGGATGACGTGTGATCATCTTGAAGACTATTGCTTTTTGTGAGCCCTTTTATTCAAAGGTAATAGCCACTATCCATCTACCTAGTATTGTTTTGTTTCTTTTCTTTACTTATGTATTGAGGGTGAGCCTCAAACTATGTCGAGGCCCCACATATCTTATGAAGAGGCTTGTTGGACAAACTAAACTCTTGTATGTTGGATTGAATTTGTTGGATATTATGACTATTGAGATATTACGACTTATGAGTTTTTGTTATGGAAATGGTATTGATTATGCTTATGACTTGATGTTGGGATTGTGTGTTGATTATTTGCTTATGTGGAAAGTCCCCTAACCCGGAATGCCCCCATAGATTGAGTCCTACTTACCCGCCTCTTAGAGATTACTGTTAAGTGCTATGTGATTCATGTTCATCCCATTCCCGGCAACATCCCCATAGCTTGAGTCCAAAGCCCCGTTTCCCCTATAACTTATGTGTTATGTGCTTACTTCTGCGTTTCCGAACCGATGATATGTGTGATGATGCTATGATGGCTTGATCGAGGACTTTCAGGTTCTCTTTAGCAATGTCACATCTAGGTTCCTTATCCGTGTCTTGACACATGAGGTTTAGGAAGAAGGGAAATCTCAACTCTAGGTATATTAGAACTTTTGAGATTCTAGAGTGAGTGGGAGAGGTCTCCGACAAACTTACTTTGCCACCTAGTCTATCATTTGTACATCCCGTGTTTTATGTCTTGATGCTATGATTTTTCATTCCGTATGAGTCTTGTGTGATTTCTCTTGAATTGGTAGAATTGGGTCCTGATTTGACTTATGAGGAGGTTCATATTGAAATTTTAGATAGACATGTATGAAAGTTGAGGACCAAGGAGATTTCTTTAGTGAAGGTCTAGTGGCGTCATCGGCCCATGGGAGAGACTACTTGGGAGATAGAGTTTGATATGTGGATCTGGTACCCTAATCTTTTTTAGACTTCCGGTATGTCCTTCAAGTTATTTTCGAGGACGAATATGTTTTTTACTGGTGGATGATGTAATGACCCAGAAGTTTATGTTTGGCTTTTTTTGACAAAATTATGATTTTACCTCTCCCGATAGCGATCTTGAGTAATGTTTGGTTAGTTTTGAAAGTTGGTTTTTGATGATCTTTTAAAAAATGAGTTTTTTCTAAATAATTGATTTTTTAAAGCTTAAGTTCTCTAATTTTAAAATTTTGAGTCATCTAGAGATTCGAATCTACAAATGAAATTTTATCGATTCCATCAATTCAAGAATATGGAAATTGATATAAGGAAGTTGTCGGTATTAGATTTGGAGTTGTTATGTGGATTTTAGCTTAAGAGTTGGATATTAATTTAACATTTGACTTTGGTCAACATTTTAAGTTTAAGTGCTCGGATTGAATTTCTAATGGATGCATTTGTTCCAGGAGGTAATTTTAGTGCTAGAATGAACTTTGTCATAATTTTTGGGTATTCTGATAGGGTTTCGATATTTCAAGTTGCCGAAGTTAGTTTACTTGAACCATAACAGATTCCGGGTCTAGGAGACATCAGATTCCATTTTCAACAATTTCATTGAGTACGGAATGTCAATATTTAGGGTTGCGTATATGGTTTGTGTGTATAGGGTTCCGAATGAATCTTGAGGATTGATTCTAAACTTTTGTTGAATTTCAAAAAAAAAGTGTTGTGTTCTTATGCCTCAAGACTCATTTTAGCGAAATCTTGGTCGCTGATGCGACCTCACCAAAGCAAGGTTGGGCTCGCTAAAGTGAAGGGTTGCTTTTGTTACCAGGTTTCACTAAAGTGAAGCCCACATTATTTGAAGGTGTCGCTTAAGAGACACTTGTTGCTTTAGCGACTTCAGAGACCTGATCTCACATACCTACTCACCCGTTTTAGCCATTTTCTCTATTTTTTAATTTTGAGAGTTCGGCTTGGACGATTTTCACTTTGATTTTGGAAGAGATTTCACTGAAAAATGTATTTTCAACTTCCATCTTTATTTCCTATTGATTATTTCTTTATTTTAACACGTAATTTGGAGTTTTCAATTAAGGAAATTGGGGATTTTTTGTGGACTGATTTTTTCACAAAACATGGTGATTATGAGTTCATTTTTAGCTCCATTTACATTGTTATTCTGTTCACTAGGGATTGAAAGAACTGTTGTTTGACATGTTATGAATGTGTATGACTCATGTAGTCACCATCTACTGTACTTATGATTATCTGTTATTTTTGGACCGTAGTCTAGGCTTAGACTAGTGATGCCCTCGACCCATGCTGGTCAGGTATGGTAGATAATTATGTTTGTTTCCATGTGACTTAAGAGGCGTACATCCTTGTCGAAAGAACTATCAGACCAGAGTCTGTAGAGTTGAGCCTTAGATTGGTTGTAATGAGCTGGGGATCTGATTACTCTTTCTATTAGATAGCCTTTTAATTTTTCCCATGGAACATTATTTCTACTCCAATATAAGGAGACTGATGGTCTCACCTTGATACTTTGAGTAAATTTATTAGAGATAAAGCCCAGAGCTTTTCTGACTTATGATTTCATGTCTACCCACTAAGACAGTGCGTGAATGAGGATGAGTTACTCTTTGTATACCTCTAGTTAAAGACTATATAGTTAAAGTTGACAATGATAGAGGGCATTTTAGACTGCTCCAGGCCTAGGGGACAAGGTAAACCACTAGCCACGTCTAACCTTATATTGGTAAAGTCCAGGTCATAGCCTTGGTTAAAGTTTGAGTTGTCATTGTTACAGTCTGAGTTGACTTAGCTGAATTGTGAGATATCTTGGTTAATGTCTGAGTTGTCTTGGTTAAAGTCTGACTGGTAGCCTGGGTTAGAGGCCGAGTCGAGGCATATAGTTTAGGTTAAAGGCTTATTTAGGTGGTTTTGTTAGAGTCGTGGTTATGCGCACATGATTGGGTTACAAGCTCGGTTCAAACTTAACACCCAGATCCCTACACTTACTCACCCTGTCATTGTATGTGGGTGTACCTTCACGGCTTATGGGGCCTCGGTTAGAGGACATGCATAGAAAGTAGAGCCTTACACCCACGTACACAACTATACATCCATCCAGTCTTTGGTTACTTCCATACTCGTTGGCATGTGTACCTAGTTATTGTGATTAGACACTTGTAGAGTTATATTTTTGTTCATCCCTGCTTTATTTACTATTCTTACTCAGTCGGCCTATGATGCCTACTGTGTACCTTGTTTTTTGTATTCAACCTTATTTTCTCTATTTGTTTCATGGAGCAGGTCCTAGCACGAGCTAGCAACATTGACTCTTCCTTTGATAGTTGTATATCCGGAGACTAGTGTTGAGAATTTGACGTCCTTGGATCCTTCCGGTCTCCTTCTATATCAGTTGCTATGTTTTATGACTCAAGACTTGCCTTGTATTTGTATTATAGTTCACTGAGCTATATCGTGTCTATAGTAGGTTTTTATAGGTGACTTCCAAGTCCTTTGGAGGGGTGTTTTTCTATTGTTATTGTGTATATATATCTAGTGTCAGTTGGCTTTCATGTCAATTAATTGTTAAACTGTTTTTGTTGTGCTCATTACTAGCTATTTCGGGCCAGGGTTAGACTTGCCTATCGAGGGTAAGGTAGGGGCCATCATGACCAGTATAGTTGGTTGTGGCATTTCTACATCTCAACAATTGGAATTACAAGCTCAATCTACATTGTCAAATAAAGGATCATCATCATTTAGCAAGTATGCGCTAATGCTAGAGTCAATTCATACATAGTGTCACATCAACATTCCCATTACCCCATCATTTTTACTAAATCATTTCACTAATCCTCAAATACAGAAAGAAAGGAAGATACCATGTTCAATTAAACTCAACAAGGTTTAGAAAGTCACTTGCCTCAAAGTAGCCAAACAATCAATCTAATAAGAGTGTCTTTCCCTTCCAAATTGAATCCAACACATCACAATCTAGTGAAGAATTGATTCACAATCGCATTTCAAGAATAATGACACTAATATCAAGCAATTGGGGGAGAACGACAAAATAGTCCAAAAATTCAATATCAGAAATTGAGGCTAAAATATGAATTTTTTTTTATGAAAATGTTTCCCCATATAATTAGTAATTCATTGGTGAAAATCAATTTGAAAACCAAACAAAAATGAGCTCATAATCACAATATTTTTAATATTTAGTTTGAGTGATCTGCTTCTTGCCTGTATTTGTCGTGCTCTTTTCAATTTTGTATTTTTAGTATATTTTTGGAATGATTTTTTTTAAAAAAAAAAAGATAAATAATGATTCGTCGTGAATTATTTATTATACTAGTAATGAAATTAATGTGTCATTGATAATATAATTCTTTTAGTCAAATTACTTGATAATTAGTGTAAATGTGCTTTTTGATGGAAAAGGTTTGTATATTGAAAAAGTTCTACAAATTTAGGATATTAATTTGAGATTAAAAGTATATTTGTCACGGAGATTAAATAATTCGTGATAAAGTTTTTATCGTAGCTAAATAGTTTTATAGATAAATGGAGACAAAAGAATGAATGTCACTAATTTGTGTATAGTATTAGTGACAAAAAGTGACATAACAAATGATATACAATTA
>JBCEWC010020925.1:0-10698 GCA_038996855.1 Solanum aculeatissimum
GAACAATTTTCAAAACTTGCTAAGGTTGTTCGAGATGTGCTAGCAATTCAAGCGTCATCGGTTGCTTCGGAGCAAACGTTTAGCGCGGTGAGATTTCAAATTGGAGATCATCGGTACTCATTAGCAAAGGATAACTTAGAAATATAGGTGTTGTTTAGGGATTGGATCAATGCCGAAAGAAGGACCGTGGGCTAACACCCACGAAAAACTGCTCAAATCACCTGTTTCCTGTTCCTTGGCCCATAAAATTCTACCAGGCCATCTCCAACCCTACATGCCAGCTGGGCCTTTTGCCTGACCTATTATAGACCCCTCTGTATATTTTTTTGTGAAATTTGTCCCCGAGCCTGGGGCAACGCCAGGAATCGTGGGCCAACACCAACGAAAAATTGTCCAAATCGTCTGTTTCCTGTTCCTTGGCACATAAAATCCTACCAAGCCATCTCCAACCCCACTGAGCCAGCTAGGGCTCTTTCTTGGATAGTTACAGACCCCTCGGGATAAGTTTTTGAGAAAGTTGGCCCCGAGCCCTAGATAGCGCCAGGAACTGAGGGCTAACACCCATGAAAAACTGTCCAAATGACCTATTTCCTTTTTCTTGGTCCATAAAATTCTACTAGGCCATCTCAAAACTTGCTGGACCAGTTGTGCCTCTTGCTTGACTCGTTACGGACCCCTCAATATAATTTTTCAAGAAAGTTGGCCTCAAGCCTCGGGCAACACCAGGAACCGTGGGCTAACACCCACTAAAAACTGCCAAAATCAATTGATTTTTGTTCCTTGGCCCATAAAATCCTACCAGGACATCTCCAATGCCGCCGGACTTGCTGGGCCTCGTGCCTGACTTTTTACGAACCCTTCGGTATAATTTTTTAGGATAGTTGGCCCCGAGCCCCGGGTTTCGTCAGGAACCGTGGGCTAACACCCACGAAAAATTGCTCTAATAGTTTGTTTCCTGTTCCTTGTCCCACAAAATCTTACCAGGCCTTCTCCAATCCCACCAGGTCAACTAGGTCTCATTCCTAGCTCATTACAGACCCCTCAATATAATTTTTTGGAAAAGTTGGCCGCGAGCCCCAAGCAGCGCAAAGAACCGCGGGCTAACATCCAAAAAAACTACCCAAATCACCTATTTTCTGTTCCTTGGCCCATAAAATCCTACCAGGCCATCTCCAACCCTGGCAGGCCAGCTGAGCCTCTTACCTAGATCGTTACAGACTCCTCGGTATAATCTTTTGGACAAGTTGGCCTTGAGCCCCAAGCTGCACAAAGAACCGTGGGCTAACACCTACAAGAAACTGCCCAAATCGCATGTTTCCTGTTGCTTGGCCCATAAAATCCTACAAGAAAATCTACAACACCACCGAGTAGTTGGGGCCTCTGGACTGAATCGTTAAGGACCTCTCAGTATAATATTTTGAGAAAGTTGGCGCCGAGCCTCGTCAATGCCAAGAACTGTGGGCTAACACCCACAAAAAACTGCCCAAATTGCATGTTTCCTATTCCTTGGCCAATAAAATTCACCAATCCATCTCCAACCACGCTGGGCTAGTTGGGCCTCTTGCCTGATTCATTATGGATTCCTCGGTATAACTTTTTGTGAAAGTTGGCCGCGAGCCCCGAGCAGTGCCAGTAACTAAGGGCTAACACCCACGAAAAACTACCCAAATTGCATATTTTTATTTCCTTGGCCCATAAAATCCTACCAGGCCATCTCCAAACCCGTTGAGCCAGCTGGGCCTCTTTCCTAGCTCGTTACGGACCCCTCAGTATAAGTTTTCTAGAAATTTATCCCCGAGCACTGGGCAACGCCAGGAACTGTGGGCTAACACCCATGAAAAACTGCCCAAATCGCCTATTTCCTGTTTCTTGGATAATAAAATCCTACCAGGCCATCTCATACACTACTGGGCCACCTGGGCCTCTTGCCTGGTTCGTTATGGACCCCTCGATATAATTTTCAAGAAAGTTGGCCCCGAGCCCCGGACAACGCTACGAACCGTGGGCTAACACCCACAAAATATTGCTCAAATTGCCTATTTCTTGTTCCTTGGCACATAAAATTCTACCAGTCCATCTCCAACGCCGCCGGGCCACTTGGGCCTCTTGCTTTGTTTGTTACAAATCCCTCGGTATAATATTTTGGGAAAGTTGGCCTCGAGCCCCAGGAAGCGCTAGGAACCGTGGGCTAAAACCCACAAAAAACTACCCAAATCGCCTATTTCCTATTCCTTGGCCCATAAAATCTACCAGGTCATATTCAACCCTGTCGGGCCACCTGGGCCTCTATCCTAGCTTGTTACAGACCCCTCGATATAATATTTTGAGAAAGTTGACAATGATCCCCGGACAGCGCCAAGAACCGTGGGATAACACCCACAAAAAACTGCCTAAATTGTCTAGTTCTTATTCCTTGGCCCATAAAAACCTACCAGGCCATCTCCAACCTCACCGGTCTAGCTGGGCCTCTGCCTGGCTCGTTACGGCCCCCTCGATATAATATTTTGAGAAATTTTTCCCCGATCCCCGGCCAACGCCAGGAACAGTGGGCTAATACCCACGAAAAGCTGCCCAAATCGCTTATTTTCTGTTCCTTGGCCCATAAAATCCTATCAGACCATCTTCGACCCCACCGGGTCAATTGGGCCTCTTGTCTAGCTCGTTATGGACCTCTTGGTGTAATTTTTTGGGAAAGTGTGCCCCAAACCCCGGGCATTGCCAGGAATCGTAGGCTAACACCCACGAAAAACTGCTCAAATGGCTTGTTTCCTGTTACTTGGCCCATAAAATCCTACCAGGCCATCTCCAACCCTGCATACCAGCTAGGCCTCTTACCTGGCCTATTACAGACCCTGAGATATAATATTTTTGAAAATTTGGCTCCGAGCCCTTGGCAATGCCAGGAACCAAGGGCTAACACCAACGAAAAACTGCCCAAATCATTTATTTCATGTTCCTTGGCTTATAAAATCCACCCAATCATCTCAAACCCCACCGGGCCAATTGGACCTCTTGCATGGCTCATTACAGCTTAAAATAATTTTTCGAGAAAGTTGGCCCCCGAACCCCAGGTAGCGCCAGGAATCATGGGCTAACACGCACAAAAAATTACCAAAATCACCTGTTTTCTATTCCTTGGCCCATAAAATCCTATCGGGCCATCTCCAACCTCGTTGGGCCATTTGGGCCTTTTTCCTGGATCGTTGAGGACCTATCGGTATAATTTTTTGGGAAAGTTGGCCCCGAGCCCTTAGCAGCGCTATGAACCGTGGGCTAACACGCACAAAAAACTCTCAAAATAACATGTTTCCTATTCCTTGACCCATAAAAGCGTATCATGCCATATCCAACCCTGCCGAGCCACCTGAGCTTTTTTCTAGTCTTGTTACGGACCCTTCGGTATAATATTTTTGTAAAGTTTTCCCGTATCCCCAAGTAACGCCAGGAACCGCAGGCTAACACCCATGAAAAATTACAAAAATAGCCTATTTCCAGTTCCTTGGAACATAAAATTCTACAAGGTCATCTCCAACCCCGCCGGGCCACCTAGGCTTCTTGGATGGATCATGGACTTCTCGGTATAAATTTTTGGTAAAGTTGGCCTCGAGTCCCGGGCAACGCCAAGAACCGTGGGCTAACACCCATAAAAAATTGCCCAAATCGCCTGTTTCTGGTTCCTTGGCCCATAAAATCCTACCAGACCATCTCCAACACACCCGGGCCAGCTGGGCCTCTTTCATGGATCATTACGGACCCCTCGGTATAATATTTTGAGAAAGTTGGCCCCGAGCCCCGGGCAGCGCCAGGTACCGTGGGCTAACATCCACAAAAAATTGTCTAAATTGCCTGTTTCCTGTTCCTTGGCCCATAAAATTCTACCAGACCATCTCCAACCCCGCCAGGCCAGATAGACCTCTTGTGTGGATCGTTACAGGCCCCTCGGTATAAGTTTTGGGAAAGTTGGCCTTGAGCCCCAGGTAACACAAGGAACTATGGGCTAATATCCATGAAAAATTGCCCAAATTGCCTGTTTCCTATTCCTTGGTCGATAAAATCTTAACAGGCCATTTCCAACACCGCCGGGCCCCGGGCTTATAAAATAATTATTTTTCTTTAGTATATTGGTTGTTTTATTTGTTCTCATAATGTTTTTACCAAATGTAATATATTTATTGTCCATATTTTTGTAATCATATGTTAAAAAAGGTGAAAAATTAATTTTGTTAGTAATTTCATAAGATAAGTGTGTTTGAATCCATCCTAATTAGGCGATGAATGGGATTATGGGTGGAGAATGAGCTAGTTGGGTCAAATTTGAATTGGTCAAAATGATTGAGTTAATATGTTACACCCTGAAAATTATTAAAATACCCCTAGATAAAAGATTGCTCGAATAATGCATGAACCCAAATTTTTTGGGCAAATTTGAGGCCAAAATACCGATCAAGGCAAAAAATTATGTGGGAAAGTGATCTCGGTTGAATTTTAGGCCAACCAGATCAAAAGATGATTTTTCAGAGTGAAATTGAAAAACCAGAAAGTTACGCAATAGGTCTGCGTCGCGGACTTGCTCTGTCACAGTTTATTTTTGAGTTTTATTCATAAAATGCAATGGACAATTGTGATTTATATAAAATACACATAACACGCATTCAGTGAATGTGATTTATGTGTTCTTTTATAGAAAAATAGTTTCTGAATGTGTTTTAAGTTTTTCGTCAAAAAAGAATTGAAATGGAACAAGTCCGCGTCGTAGACTTGCTCCATCACAGTACTTGGCATTTAGTTTTTAAAAGTAAGGGCATTTTAGTCTTTTCCCCACCTATCCTAGACAAAAATACCATTTTTTTAAAGATTGTTTTCACCCAAAAATCAGTAACCTACGTCCATTCTTTTCACTTTCACGTAATTCATTATGAGAATAGTGATTGGGGACAAAAGAAGAAGAAATAGGGCTTGAGAAAATCTCTAAATTTTTTCAAGAAAATTCGTGCTCGGGTATGTAAGGCTACCAAAAATCTTATTCCCATGTCTTACTCGTGTTTTTTCTAAGAAATTTAGTTAAAAATTAAGCCTAATTAAGTCATTCCTGTTGATTTATTGGAAAATTCTAGAATTCCATCAAGCATTTCTTGTTAATTATGCTAGTGTGTGTTTAAGGATTATATTATTGAGTAGTTTTCTTTAAAGTTACGAAATAATCATGCATATACAAGAACCTTAAGGAAGTTTGAAAATCATTTGTCATGCCTGACTTGAATTGAAGAATGACTATCTTTTTACGTTGTTTATAAAAAGCTTGAGCATAATTTAAATTAAATGAGTTCCTTGAAATACATGTTAAGTATGAGATTGAGCATATATTTTAAATGTTTATCTTGAGACTGAAATGAGAAAAAGATATGAGTTTTATGCATTCTTTAATGAAGTTCATTTTCCTAAATAAGAAGTAGTAAGTTGAGAAAAGCTAAAGTCGGACTAAGTTCCAAGAGATTAAAGAAGTATTTTGAGCAATAATATTCTTACAGTTATGAGCATATAACTAATATATTTGGGAGTAGTATTGAGCACCGATATGGGTAAAAGTAATAGTAACTCGAACTCATAAACTACGTAGCCAGCGTAGGATAAGATCGTACCGATATTATACGATTCTTCATATGCCATTGAGATGACCCAGTTTAGATGGATCCATGAGTTAAATTTCGTCCCTTACCCTGACAAAGTATTAGATGGCTCTGATAATATGGGTTTGATATTAGTCCATATTTTGATGGAAGCCAAAATGGGAAGGTCAATAATTAATACAAACATAGATGCATAGTTTTATCATAATATCATGGACTAATTTCTCCATGTCCAATTAGAACGTTTGATCTTTGACTATAGATAATTGGATTTTTTTCAACTAAAAATTAACAAATTTAAAATTTGATAGTTGATAATTACTTTGCGAAATGGAGACAAACGATTATTAAGACTTATGAGTTAAGAGTTTCAAAAAAAGAGAAATTGAGTTTCGGGTCTTAGAAAGTCGAGAAAAATTAAAAGAATTTGGACTTAAAAGTTATTCGATATCAATCCACAAGGACAATTTATGGAGAGAGACAAGCGAGAGAGTTAATGTACAATAAAAATAGCTTTTAGAGGCAATAAATATACACATTAACAAAAAGCGCTAGTCTTTTCTAGCATTAGTTAATTGTTATTGGATCCAATGCAGCTATACGTTTTAGAGACATTTATATGAGTACTAATTGCCACTTAAATGAAATATGTAGTGGCAATTAAAGATCATTTTTGGTGAGGTGATATATGCGGATCATACTTCAATATAATATACATGAAATAAATTACACCTAATTTGACCCATATATATTGAAGATACGTGAATCCATCTATCTGAATTGCCATATTCATGTATTTGAGTCACCAGATATATATATATCCAACGATAAAAATATGATACGGAAGATAATTTCAAAAACTAAAATGAAAATGTGTAGACAAGCAAAACCATTAATTAATCATGTAAAACATAACTAATGCTATAAATCAATCACCCCACAGTTAAATTCAAGACAAAATTTGATAATATTAAATTAATTTTGTCCAATTTAACTCCAAATATTAATAAAAAATAACTCTCGAAAACAAACGTGATAAATAAAAGTGAGTAAATAAATACTAAATACCATACACAAAGAGTAACCCCCAACCACCCACCCCACCCAACAAAAAAAGTCATCAACATATGTAGCCAAGCAAACCCATGAATCAATCATATAAAACATACCCAATGCAACATAAATCAATCAACACACACTTCAATTCAAGATAATATTTAAAATCGACTATATAAATCAAACATTTTTATTCATCTCCTTGTAACATGTAGCAGAAGCAACAACAATACGTTATGGAAACGTATTAGCATATGCAAAAGTGGCTAATAACCTAGGTCCTATAGTGTTCTCATCATTAACAAGCCAATCATTCTCATGAGTCCTCCTAAAAATCTTAGGATTTATCAATCTTGCAGAACTAAACGAACTATAATGTCACACCTCGGAAGGGTATCCTATAAGGAGTTGACACTTAAAAACAATTATGAATTTCCAAGCAAACCACAGTCATATAATGAAAGACTCAATTTACAAGTATAAAGAACAGTCTAGTGGACTAATCAATCAACACTAAATAAAATAATAGTTTAAACCAACAATCCAAATCAAAATCAGCCCACTAACATAGGAATAATTCAACATAGGACATAAATGATAATCCATAAATATGAAAATGAGCACTAAAGTGCCACTACAATTTAATAAACTTAAAACATAAAAATAAATTTTCCCATCTTCTAGAGAGAGTCACAAATACTTTATTCTTAGACTACTAATACTATATATTATTATCATGCCATCTCACTAGAAGTTTCAATGGCAAATACTCTACTCCTCTTCATCATGTCCGATCTCCACAATTTTGGAAAAAGCATTGTGCATCTTTTCACACTACAAATAATAATAAATAAAAAAAAACATCAATAATAATTTATTAGATTTAAGTTGTATATACTGACAATATAACACTGACCTTTATTTTTAACTTGATATTCTCCTGACGCAAATTATCCTCCAACATGCAAGGGCACGTTGCTGTCTTCAACATTTCTTTGAGCAGTTGGTGCTGCTTAAATAGCTTTTGGTACTCCCTTAATTGCCTTTCTTTTTCCAACTTATTCTTTTTATAATCTTTCCAAGTCTCAAACATTCTAAGCATCATAAGAATATAGATAAATAACAATTTATATGTTGCGCACACAAAAAAAAGAAAAAAAAACTATCACTAATTTTATAGGTTATCTAAGATCTTTTTCGTGAAAGATTGACGATGAATTTCAGATCTAATTTCTATTTTCTTTATTTTGTGAGGAAATAAGAAAAATGAAAAAGAAACTTACTCATCAACAAGGATTTCATCAAAAGAAGCCATTGACAAAGAAATTTAGAACAAAAAAATTTTCTATCTCACTTGTGTTTCATCTCAATAGGGGGGAAAATTCTTAAATAGACTGTTCTCATAATGTTGTTACCAAATGTAATATATTTACTATCCATGTTATAGTTATCATATGTTTGGTAAAAAATTAATTTTGTTACTAATTTCATGAGATTGGGTGGTCGAGCTAATTGGGTCAAATTTGAGATGGTCAAAATGATTGAGTCATTGAATGAATAAATTATTGACATGTTCAAAAGTTATTTAAGCTGAAATAGAGTAAAATACAGGTCACAATCAAATCAATTCAATTCTTATTAAGTTTTTAGTTGTTTTATTTATTTATTTTCGATATTTTTAGTACCTTATAAAATTATTATTTTACTTTAGTATATTAATTGTTTTATTTGTTCTTTCTCTTGGTATATATTTACCTTATAAAATAATTATTTTTCTTTAGTATATTCGTTGTTTTGTTTGTTCTCATAATGTTGTTACCAGATGTAATATATTTATTGTCCATATTTTTGTAATCATATGTTAAAAAAGGTGAACAATTAATTTTGTTACTAATTTCATGAGATAAGTGTGTTTGAATCCATCCTAATTAGGCGATGAATGGAATTATGGGTGGTGAATGAGCTAGTTGGGTCAAATTTGAATTGGTCAAAATAATTGAGTTAATATGTTACACCCTGAAAATTATTAAAATACCCCTAGATAAAAGATTGCTCGAATAATGCATCAACTCAAATTTTTTGGGCAAATTTGAAGCTGAAATACCGATCAAAGCAAAAAATTATGTGGGAAAGTGATCTCGGTTGAATTTTAAAGGCCAATCAGATCAAAAGATGATTTTTCAGAGTGAAATTGAAAACCAGAAAGTTACGCAATAGGTCTGTGTCACGGACCTGCTCTGTCAATGTTTATTTTTGAGTTTTATTCATAAAATGCATTGGACAATTGTGATTTATATAAAATACATATAACATGCATTCAGTGAATGAGATTTATGTGTTATTTTATAGAAAAACAGTTTCTGAACGTGTTTTAAGTTTTTCGTCAAAAAAGAATTGAAATGGAACAAGTCCGCGTCGTAGACTTGCTCCATCACAGTACTTGGCATTTAGTTTTTAAAAGTAAGGGCATTTTAGTCTTTTCCCCACCTATCCTAGACAAAAATACCATTTTTTTTAGATTGTTTTCACCCAAAAATCAGTAACCTACGTCCATTCTTTTTTGCACAAAATTTATTTAACCAATCTCAAAATTTTTCTTTTCTAATATTTTCTTTTGTGAATTGCTAATTAATTATTTAATTCATAAATTATTTATTAATTAAATTAATACACAAAATTAGTCTAACAAATTTTTAAATTTCGTGCGTAACTTGTTTATTCAGAACAGACATGTTTGTTCCCGAAAGATACCATACCTATTCTAAACAGACGATACTGTTCTGAACAGATGAGACTATTCTGAACAGGTAAGTTCACCTCCAACACTGTCTATAAATAGAGGTCATTTCTGCATTTTTCAGTGATCGGTTTCTTCTTTTTTTCTGCATACATTTTCTTACAAATAAAAATCTTAGTCTGCATGTTATCTGTTGTTGACTTTTGAGTTAGTCAAAATTACACAAGTTTGAGGTACCGTTACGTTTGTAATAGTCAATCAGTTTTATCTTGAGAGGAAATAATTCATAACCTCGGGTACAAGGGCGAACCCATATGGAGTTCGTTAGATGATCGAGCATTCATTAATTTTGTATCGGACATTATATATCTATGTAGAAATTAAGAAAAATTGGTATAAACTTAACATAGATCACCCACTAAATAAATAATTTTGTTGGTCCAATGGTTCTAGGTGGGTGCCGGTGCTTAAGACTTTTGTAGTGTTGTTGATCCTGAGTTCAAAATTCTTTTTAATTTTCAAAATTCTCACTCTTCTTTATTTGTTTCATTGTAATATATATGTACTGTCACTTTTTTGTACTTTCCTATTTTGTCTTTATTTAGAGTTGTTCTTTTACTATTTTTCTAAAAAAATAAGATGGTATACAAATAAATATTATTCCTTCCTTCCTTTATTCAAGATAATAAATACTATTCTCTTCATTCATAATAATTGTAATGTTTTACTTTACAAAAATTAATTTATAATTTTCTAAGAAAAATTAGATTAGAATAACTCAATATTTTAAATTAAAATTTTGATATTCAAAAAATATACTAAAAGTACTATAATTTATAAAAAAAATTCTACATCAATATGATTAAAAAATTATATCTTAAAATGTTACTCAAGACTAAGGGTGGCAACGGACCGGACCGGTTCCAAACGGACAGGTTTTATCGGAACCGGTACCGATTCCGTAAACTCCCCTAAAGTACCGGAACCGGTTCTACCAGAAATCCAGGGGGGTTCCGGACCGGTCCTATAGTTACCGGGTTGGAATCGGATCGGACCGGTACCGGTTCCAACCGGTTTTTTTTTAATTGTTAAGTTATTAACTTGTATAGTTGTATTATATCTATAAGATTCTATATTTAATACTTAAAATTGTTAAGTTTATTTAATAATATAATTTAAAAAGTTACAACTTATAAAATATTAAAAACTTTAAACTTTCAACTTTGAATTTGAATTTTGAAACTTGAAAATTGTAAGTTGTATAAGTTTAAAAAGTTA
>JBCEWC010020926.1:0-10697 GCA_038996855.1 Solanum aculeatissimum
ACACAAAAATATTCAATTCACAACTAACACAAAAATATTCACTTCACAACTAACACAAAAATATTCAATTCACAACTTACACAAAAATATTCAAAAATATTGAATAATTTCTAAACAACTAAGATATAATTAAAAATTCACGAAAATAGAGGAATAAAATAAAATAAAATTTCTTAGATTATTGGAGGGGAGACAAACGGTCGGCGGATGGTGGTGGCCGGAGGAGGTGGCCGGAAAATCGGTTGGCCGAGGTGGGGGGCGGCTAGGGTTGAGAGTTTAGAGAAAAGTGGAATGTTTTGGGAGTGGGAGGGAAAAAATGAGCTGAAAAGGGTTATTTATTTTAAAAAAAGTGACGGACTGCGTCTTTACGTCCGTCGCTTTTCATTAAACGACTTTGACCGTTGACCAAAAGCGACGGACGTCCGTCGCTTTTTCCGTCGCTTTATTTTAAAAAAATAAAATAAATTTAATAAAAAAACGACGGACGGAGATGTCTAGTCCGTCACAAAAAATAATTTTTTAACGAATGCAGAGTAGCGACGGACAAAAGACGCAGTCCGTCACTATATAATTAAAAAAATTTAAATTAAATAAAAAAAATTTGGTAAAAAAAACCGCCAAAAAAGCGACCTGTCCGTCGCTTTTTCAAAAAAATCATTTTATTTTATTTTATTAATTAATTATGCGACGGACTGCGTCGGTTAGTCCGTCGCTTCATTGAGCGACGCAGTCCGTCGCTTTTTCGTCCGTCGCTTTTCTGCAGCTTTTTAGCAGTGTGTGGTGGTTCCCAAGCCCAGCTGCCTGTAAACTGCTAGCGGCATCAAGTTTATGCTAGCACCCAAGTAGCAGAGAGCTCGTGCACAATCAAAAGCTCCTATAGTGCACGGGATCGTGAAGGCTCCAGGATCCTCCTTTTTCTCTACCAGTGACCTCGTAGCAATTGCACTACAATGGTGGATGCTCCCTGCCAACTTGGCTGTGATTGTTCACTTCTTAGTCACTAAGTTCTTCATGAACTTAGCGTAAACTTCATGAACTTAGCGTAAACTGACATATGCTCAAGTGCCTCCACCAACGGTATGTTCAAAGACAGTTCCTTCAGCATCTCCAAGAATTTCTGGAACTTGCCATTTTTTGCCTTCTGCTTCAACCTCTGTGGGAATGGTGGTGGCGGGTGAGGAACAGTTAGCAAAGGCTGTGAATCTGGTTTGTCAGACCCCCTGAGGTTCTTAACTAACTCAACATCATCCAGTGTTACGATTGCTTCTTCGACTATCTCCTCAGTATGTTTCACACTAGTGTTAGATACTTTTCCACCCACCTGAACTGCACTGCCATCTCTGGCTGGAAATAGATCAGGAAATACCTTACCACTTCTTATGGTCACGGACATACATTGACCATCATTTTTTGGATTCTGGATTGTGTCACTGGGAAGAGCCTCAACCTTTCTCTGATTTAGTGAAGGTTGCAGCTGGCCCATCTGCTGCTCTAACTACTTAATGGAAGTGGAGTGAGAGTCTACTAATTGATGAATATTAAATATCTCACCACACATGTCCCTCACTCCACATTCTATAGCTTCAACCTTGTCGAGTATCTTGGCCATCATCTCTTCCAACTTAGAGGTGTTACCCCCACTGTTCTGGCATTCTCTGTTCATGGGGGGCACATATGTTGTTGGTCGGTCTTTCTTGTAGTTATCCCTGTTCTGCCAGTTTCCAGCGTCTCTCGCCGCAGGCCGATCATAGTAGTTTTCACGTCCGTAGTTCCGACCTTGATTCTAGAGTTGAATGTCCGGAAACCCCCCTGACTGTTCAGAAGCTTGGCCTCTTCATCAAAATCAAAACTTGCATCATGATACCTGGGCACAACATCCACTGCTTTCACTTTCTCTAGTCCTTCACCCAACAGTCTCTTCGTCAGCAGGTCCATTTGGGTTAGCATGTGAGCCATGTCCTGGTCTCGTTCCTCTTCTTTCTTTCTCTGTTCTGTAGTCATCCCAACAATGAACCCTGAGCAATCATCATCTCTGGTATACCATTCCCTTCTATTCTTAGCTGCTTAATCCAACATCACCACAATATCAGGAAAAGTCCTAGCCATATATAAACCCCCATAAGCAGCATCAACAATTGGTTTAGTGAAGAAATTGCAGGACCTGTAGAAAACCTCCTTCAGGTGCTCATCTGTGAGGTTATGGTTCGGGAATAATTTGATCTTTTGTCTGAATTGCTCCCAAGTCTCATATAAAGCCTCAATTCGTAGCTAGCTGTGAGCTAAAGAGAATAAATAAAGCAACCACAACATATAATATGAAATCCCAAAACCTGGAGTCATGAGTACAAGAGCATCTAAAGTAGTACGAATGAGTAAATACAATTGTCTCAAAATGAAAATACAATGATGTTTGAATAGGAAATATATAATCTAATACAAAAGTCAACAAAAGGAAGTCTTGAAAAAATAACGACAACTTGAAGTCTAAGCTTCCCCGTTGGATCTGGTAATGAAAGAGGTCTCTGATGGAATAGAATAAACTACACTGTAGAGGTCACTGTGTTCGATCTATACGGAGTAAACAAAGTAGGGGCGAGCATACTGAAATGTAACCAGTAGGTTCGATCGACTGGGTAGGAGAAATTTAAAAGCATACAATAACTAAGAGTCTGTACCACCTAAATCCACAAGGTTAGTACACAATATATACTCATATATATGTATGTATATGTATATATAAACAAATGAAGATAGCAAGTGCAGCCAATGATGCAATGCAGATGAGATGAATGAATACGATGGCATTGCAGGCCATGCATGAGGTGTAATCACGATATTCACAGGGACGATGTACACATCTATCGAGCCAAAGCTAACAAAAAAGAACCTAGGGGCATCACAGGCCATGTACTCAAATATCTCAAGGGGTCGCAGGCTAAAAACTGAAGTGTCTAGAGGCGTTGCAGGCCTCACACTGTAATATCTTAAGTATCACAATGTCTCAGGTGGTACAAATGCAATATGAGATGTGTGCATGTCAATGTAACAATACAAGTATATATAATAGCAATATAAATGATAAATGATATGTACAATAGTCATAACATCAAGAAGGCTATGTCAAGTGTGTCAACTAGTACCATAATGCCATCAATAAGTCTCATATCACTACTCTCTCATCAATAAACAAAATGTCAATGAAATTGAACTCTGCAAGT
The DNA here is from genome assembly GCA_038996855.1 of Solanum aculeatissimum. NCBI lineage: Eukaryota > Viridiplantae > Streptophyta > Magnoliopsida > Solanales > Solanaceae > Solanum > Solanum aculeatissimum. The sequence continues at coordinate 3,219 of JBCEWC010020926.1, forward strand.
CCCAAAGTATGCTCACAAATATCGAATGTACTATAAATATCATCAAGCAACTCTCGAATTGATACCATAAGTCTCATATTACCAAAACAATATACAAAATATCTCAATTCTCAAGATTTCATCTCAATTTATCAATAGGATAATAATTTAATCAAATTTCGGTATAATTAGTATCACAGTTCCATCAAAATTCTATCATATCATACCATTTACTCATGAATCAATCTAGATTTTACAATTATTACATGAACATAACCAATAACTCAAATTCAGTCCCAAAATGATTAGCCGAAACTACCTCGATGCCGAAACCACACTCGAACAAACTTTTATATTGACTCAAGCCTCCAAACAATCACCAAATCAATCAACCACTATCATAAATAGATTAGATACTACACGTCAAGAGATGAATTTTGATACCCATATTGGCACAAATTATGCTTAGGGGTAAAATGATAAAAATCAGGATTATAATTTGAAGTTTCTGAATCTAAAAATTGACTTGAAATTTGATTCTATGCGAGAAAAGGAGTCGGTGGGTGAAAGTTTCACAAAAATTGAGATCAAATTGAAAGAGAACTCATCAATTAGGTTTTTCAAATCATAGATAAAAAATTCCCAATTTTTAATATCCAAAATCATGAAATTGAAGAAAAATCAAGATAAAAGTCATAAAATTAATTAAAATGATGATAAAAAATACTTACCCAAAAGATTTTCACAAAAAACCTCGTCAAAAATTGCCTCAAAAGCTTAAAATATTTATAAATGGAGTAAACATGGTGATTCGCGGAATTAAAACTGATCAAGTGTAAAATGTACTCTGCGAATGCCAAGGAAAAACTCCACAAAGCATCGCGAATGCGGAGGGTCCACTAGTTAGACCTCCATGAATACGGATGGCCTATCCGCGAACGCGGTGTAGAAGAAGGCCAAACCTCCACCAACGCGGGGGTTAAGTCCGCGAATGCGGACAAGAAATATGACTGCATCAGATTCCTTTTCACACCAGCAAAACCAGCCAAATGCTCAACTCAAAAATGATCCTCAAAATTCATTCGGAATCCAAATTATACAAACCAAACATGTATCCATTCAAGAAATGGAGATCCAAACTCAACGAAATTATTCAGAATTTGATTGGCCTCCATGACACAGTTACCAATGCAACACAATAAAACTATTTTAAAACTAAAAATACAAAAACTGCCTTGAAAAACTCCAAAAATTATGAAGAGAATATTTCTAGAGCTAGTTTGACCATCCAAAACTATTGAAACTTTTGTAATTTTGATTTGGACTTTCTAACTCCGAATGTTGACCAAAGTCAAACTTTGGCTTTGAAAACACTCAAAATGTACCTTTGGGTCTAAAATAAATGTTTTAACTATGAACTCAGTTTTATAACTTCACCTAGATCAGTTTCAACGTTCTAAAGCTAATGGAATCGACAGATCTACAATTCGACACCCAAAACTCAAAATAGTAAAAAAACTCACTTTTTCAACAACTTAAGCTTTCAAAAATCCATTTGGTCTAGTTTGTTTCTGCAATGGGCCTTTTGAGCCCAAACGTTGTTTATTTTAATATAGGCTTCACGATCACATTTAGATCTAAAAAAAGCTTTCAAAAATGACAAAACTCATATTTTTCCACTTTTAAAATATAGGATCTCAGTTCCAACAATATAGATAGGTCAAAATAGGTCCAAAGCAACTTACGAATAGGCAAAATAGTAATTTTTACAAACTGGCTAAAAAATGGCCAACTAGATCATTACATCATTCTCCATTAAAAATAATGTTCATCCTCGAACGTAAGGGAAAGAAGAGTACTTAAGACCTTAAAAAAGCTAGGATATCTAGCCCGCATGTTTTAATCCAACTCTCAAGTAACCTCCTCAACAGGATGGCGCTGCCACTGAACCTATATTGAAGGTATGTCATTGATCCTCAACCTCCTGACCTGTCTGTCCAATATAGCTACTAGACCCTCCTAATATGACAAATCTGGACCCAACTCAAATGAATCATAAGAGATCACATGTGACTCATCTGGAATTTACTATCGGAGCATAGAAATATGAAATACAGGATGAATCACTAATAGTCTCGGTGGTAATGCTAACTCATAGACAACCTCACCAACTCTCCTCAAAATTTCAAATGGGCCAATAAATTTGGGATTGAGCTTGCCCTTCTTCCCTAATCTCATCAATCCCTTTATGGGAGAAATCTTGAGTCAAACATTGTCCCTAACAGAGAACTCAAGAGGTCTAATCCTCCGGTCAGCATGACTCTTCTGGCGACTCTGAGCGGTCAATAATCTACTCTATATCAATCGGACCCGATCCATGGATTCTCTGAGTAGATCCACACTCAACACATCCGCTGAACCTGAGTCAAACCATCCGATGGGCAATCTACATCTTCGGCCATACAAAGCCTCAAATAGTGCCATTTGAATGTTGGAATGATAACTATTGTTGTAAGTAATGTCTACCAAAAGCAAGTGTTGATCCCATCAGGCCTCAAAATCTATCACACAAGTCTGAAGCATGTCCTCCAACAACTGAATAGTGTGCTCAAACTGTCCATCGTCTGGGGTGGAAAGTTGCACAAATCCAATCGAGTACTCAAACCACATAATTAAGCCTGTCATTAATGGGAGGTGAACACAGATTCTCTAGCTGAGACTAGATATTGGCACTCCATGCAATCTGATAGTATCCCGGATATATAACCTAGCCAACTACTCTGTACTGTAGTTGGTCTTCATTTGTAGGAAGTGAGTTGACTTGGTCAAATCATCAATAATCACCCAAACTGAATTGAACTTGCCCAAGGAGTTGAGAAAACCTATAACAAAATCCATAGTCACTCGCTCCCATTTTCACTCGGGAATAGACATTCTCTGCATTGGTCGACTAGGTCTTTGGTGCTCATACTTGACTTGTTGTCAATTTAGACACTTTGCTATGAACTCAACTATGTCTCTCCTCATCCCAAACCACCAATAATGTTGTTTCAAATCGTGGGTCATCTTTGCCACACAGGATGGATGGAATATCTAGCATAATGGGCCTCCTCCAATATCAATCTCACCCAATCCCCTACCTTAGGAATACAAACTCTATCATTTATCTTCAAAAAACCCTCAGAATTAATAATAGTCGCCTTGGCTTCATCCCTCAACACTTTATCACGACACAAGCATAATTTAGCATCATCAAACTTGTGAGAACATATCTAATCAAGAAATGAAGATCTAGCCATAATAAAGGCCAAAATACTTTGAGGAAGAGAAATATCCAACCGAACCAGTTGTCTAGAAAATGAATGAACCTCCAAGGCCATGGGTCTCTCCTTAGCCTTCAAGAATGTCAAACTCCACATACTAGAGGCCTTCCAGCTCAAAGTATATGCCACCACATTTTCCTACTCAGGTGGTATAGAATAGAGATGTGATAGTCTTTTAGCAATTCTAATCACCTACGTAGTCTCATGTTCAAAATTAGGCTGAGAAAAGATATATTTGAGACTCCAGTTAATTGTAAAGATCTCACAATGCACCCCATAAAGATAATGTTGCCACAATTTCAATACAAACACCACCATAGCCAACTCTAAATCATGGTTAGGGTAGTTCCTCTCATGCACATTCAATTGTCTAGAAGCATATGTTATCACTTCCTTTTCTGCATCAATACTCCACCCAAACGCACACCAAAAACATCATAATATACCATAAATGGCACTCCCTTCTCAGTCAAAGCAAAAATAAGTGTTGAAGTCATTAAATCCTTGAGCTTTTGAAAGCTTACCTCACACTTCTCTGACCACTGAAATGCCATATCCTTTTGAGTAAGTCTAGTCAATGGGGAAGCTATAGAAGAGAATCCTTGTGTAAAATGTTGATAATACCCTTCCAAACCAATAAAACTCCAAATCTCAGTCATAGAAGTCGGTCTAACCCACTCACGAACTGCTGCTACCTTGGTCGGATCTACCATAATACCATATTTCGTCACTATATGCCTAAGGAATGCCACAGACTCAAGCCAAAACTCACACTTTGAGAACTTAGCATATAACTTATCTTCTCTCAATCTCCTGAATACAGTCCTCAAGTGCTGAATATGGTAGGACTCACTCTTGGAGTAAACCAATATCATCAACTCCACAAAGTAGTTGGGGCATTAGTCAACCCAAATGACATAATCACAAACTCATAATGACCATAACAAGTCCTAAAGGATGTCTTTAGGATATCAGACTCCTGAACTCTCAATTAATGATAGCCATACCTCAAATCAATCTTGGAAAACATCGAGGCATCGTACAACTAGTAAATAGATCATCAATACGTGGCAAAGAATACTTGTTCTCGATGGTCACTTTGTTTAGTAAGCAATAATCAATACACATACGCATAATGCCATCTTTCTTCTTCACAAACAAGACAAGAGCAACCTAAGGAGATACACTCGGACGGATGAGCCCTTTCTTTAACAAATCCTCTAATTGCTCCTTTAGCTCATTCAATTAAATCAGAGCCATTTGATAGGAGGCAATAGAAATGGGCTTAGTACCCGACTCAGCATCAATAACAAAGTCGATATCATGATCAGTAGGAACACCAGGTAAATCAGTTAAGAACACATCCATAACCTCTCTAGAAACCTTGGTGGTCTCCAATGATAGTGACTCTTGAGAACATGCCCGAACATGAGCCAAATATGACAATCACCCTTTATCCATCAATCTACATACATGCATATAAGAAATAACTCTCTTAGGATAGGAGATAGATGCTCCGATCCACACCAACTGAGGCAATTTAGGACATGATAAGGTCACAATATTTGCATGGTAGTCCAAGATAGCATGATGAGGTGACAACCAATCTATATCGAATATCACATCAAAGTCAACCATATCTAGCAATATTAAATTAACAGTAATATCTCTCCCCATAAAAGTCACAACACAACCCCGATTCACTCCTAATAATTCACCTATCGAGGTGGAAACACAAATAGGCTTAGCAAGAGGCTCACACATAATATCAATATCCATTGCAAAATACGCTGATACATATGAATAACTAGAGCCTAGATAAAATAAAATTGAAGTAGAATGGTGGTACACTAGAATAATACCATGATAATCATATCAGAGGCCTTTATCTTGGCTCTATCTGGGATAGCATAACATACTTTACGTCCACCGCTAGCCTATGGGCTTGCACGGGCTCCACCTCTCACTATGCTAAAACCTCCTCTAGTACCATCCTTATTCCCTAAGAGGTGTATTTAGCTACTAGTACTAGGGCTGGATGGGCTGGCTAAGACCTTAAAGTCAGGGTGGGAGGTGTATGATGAGGAAAATGATGGGCCAAGTGCCCAATCTCATCATAATAGTAACAACCCCTAGTCTCCTGCCTCTAAGATGATTGTCCTAAAAGTTACCACGCCTGGTTGTACTAGAAGAGCTATCCTGGCCTGTCTGAGTAGGTCTAAACCTATGTCAGATACGAGGATGGTTCCATGGAATTCCCAACCATGATGGCCCTGCCTTTGAAACTCTCTATCTCATGGTGGGTGCCCGCTAAACTGGCTATGCTAACAGAGTCTCTTCTCGCCACCTTGTCTGTCATGTCTGATGTGGTCTATCATGCGAGCATGAACCACCACACTTTGAAATATGTCCCGAGTCAAAACTAAAGAATCTATGGCCTCCTGAAGATACCCTGCCAATCCTTTGGCAAAGCACTGAATCCTCTAAAACTCGGTGGGGATACTGCACAAGGAATATTAAGACAATGTATCAAATCTGGTCTCATAGTCTGATATTGACATAGAACACTGCTCAAGCTTGTCAAACTCATCCCGGCTACTATCTCGAAGGCTATATGACACAAATCTCTCTAGGAATACCCCTGTAAACTGCTCTCATATCATTAATGGAGATCAAAAAGGTCAACGAGCAAAAATTGACCTTCACCACGTAAAAGTTATAAGAAACTCCATGGGACTCAAGGATGGCCAAATTACAAAGTTAATCCTGACACTCTAATAAGAAATAATAAGCTCTATCACAAGGGGTACCATCAAATCTAGGGGGAGCCAATCATACAAACTGCTTAAAATTCTTCTACTCAACAGTGGATATAGTAGGACTAGCAGAAGATGATGGCACCATATATTTGGGCAATGCAATAGATGGAGCAATAGACAATCCCTAAAGTTGTGAAATAGAACTTGGCTGAGATGTCTGAGTCAAAATCATGGAAGTCATAAGAGGATCTGTTGGGCCTGGGGAAGGACCAACATGAATCATAGATAGATTGGTTGGAGCTATAGAAGAGCCAACCGACATTGTAGAAGTTAGTGAATCATTAAAATTAGAGTCAGAGAAGCTTTCTCAAGTCTAGCCAACCAATACCCGTAAAAGTAGATCCTGAACTAAGGGCATAAAATCTGGGGCTGAGGGTGGTAAAATAGGATATGTAGGTCCCTCTGACTCATACTCAGGCTTTAGAAAAACCGATCTCACTTGCCTTTTGGGCGAAGCTTCCCCTCTAGCCTATCCTCGACCCTTGACCCTACCACGATCCCTGTTTTAACCACGAGTATGTGCCACATCAGCTGGCTCAGGATCTCCTACTAACTATCAATATCTAGTAATTGACATCTATGAATAAGGAGTAGATTAGACACATTTTAAAGCAAATGATATGAAGAAATGCACGAAACAAAGCAAGACATGCAAAATTTTCCTATCAAGTGTCGCGTAGCCTCCTAAATATGGGTATGGATTACCTATATACCAATTTGTGACACTCTATTAGACACCCTTCTCTTGACTCACAATCCTAATAAACCTAGAGCTTTGATACCAAACTTGTCATGATCCAAAATTGAAATCGTAACTAAAGAGAATAAAGTAAAGCAACCACAACATTTAATATGAAATCCCAAAACCTGGAGACATGAGTACAAGAGCATCTAAAGTAGTAAGAATGAGTAAATACAACTGTCTCAAATAAAAATACAACGATTTCTGAATAGGAAATACATAGTCTAATACAGAAGTCAACAAAATGAAATATCAAAGAAATAACAATGACTTAAAGTCCAAGCCTCACTGCTGGATTCAGTAATGAAGGAGGTCTTTTATGGAATAGAATCAACTACCCTGTGGGGGTCGCTATGCTCTATTTGTAGGTAGGAAATAAAGTAGGGGTGAGCATATCAAAATGCACCCAGTAGGTTTAACTTACTAGGTTTGAGAAATTGAATAAACATATAATAACTAAGAGTCTCTACTACCTGCATCCCCAAGGTTAGTACACAATATATACATATATATATATATATATATATATATATATATATATATAAACAAATAAAGCTAGCAAGTACAACCGATGATGCAATGCAAATGAGGTGAATGAATACAATAGTGTGGCAGG
>JBCEWC010020927.1:0-10696 GCA_038996855.1 Solanum aculeatissimum
GAAAGGATAATTCAAACCTTGGAGGACATGTTAAGGGCTTATGTGTTGGAATTCAAAGTAAATTGGGATGATCATCTACCGCTCATTGAATTTGCCTACAACAATAGCTTTCATGCTAGCATTGGTATGGATCCATTTGAAGCTTTGTATGGTAGGAGGTATTGATCTCCGATTGGATGGTTTGAAATAGCTGAGGCAGCCTTATTAGGCCTTGATTTGGTTGTGGAGGCCATTGAAAAAGCGAAGTTGATTAGGGAGCGATTTAAGATGGCTCAAAGTCGCCAAAAGTCATATTCGTATGTTAGGAAGAGAGATCTCAAATTTCATATTGGTGATTAGGTGTATGTGAAAGTGTCCCCCATGAAAGGCATCATGCGTTTTGGCAAAACGGGCAAGTTGAGCCCCCGGTATGTTGGACCTTATGAGATTGTGGAGCGGGTTGGCAATGTTGCTTATAGGTTAGATTTACCTTTGGACATGAGCTTCATTCATCCGGTATTCCATGTGTCCATGTTGAGGAAGTTGGTTGGTGATCCTAAGGCAATTACACCTTTGGAGGGTGTGACGGTTGAGGAGAATTTGACCTATGAAGAGTTGTCGGTTGAAATTTTGGATAGCGAGTAAAGTGGCTTCGCAATAAGGATGTAGCTTCGGTCAAGGTACTTTGGAGGAACCAAGACGTGGAGAGTGTAACGTGGGAAGCAGTGTTGGATGTGATGGAGCGATATCCCTATCTTTTCCAATTTACTCAAGCCTAAGGTACTAGGTTCTATCCTTTTATGATTCTAATTCTTTAAATTATCGAGTTTCATGACATTGCATGCATACATGAGCACGAAAATAATTTAAATGATGTTTTGACATGAATTTTGAAAGACTTTTGAAAGGATGCATGATCCATTATGAGTTGTGGTTAAAATGTCTTTTGTTTGATTGTTGTCCTCAAGCCGTGGTTGTAGCTCATTCGAGGACGAATGTTCCCAAGGAGGAGATGATGTAACGATCCTAAAATTTTTGAATTTTGTAATGGTTGGTCAAGGTTAGTGTTGAACTAGTCATGGTAAAATTTTGGTAGCCATGGGTTGTATTTAAGTGGCCGGATGCAAGGGAATCATTTTGGTGGAAGGTTGCTAGGTCATTTAGGCAGCACTGACTTTGAGAGGTCATATCATTTGTTACAGGATGAACTGTGTGGGATACTATATTTTAAATCGAAGCTCGTTGAGTTTTCTTCGTAACTCAACTGGTTTCACTCAATTCGGAGTTCGGATGTAAAAGTTACGGCCTTTGCAGTGAGACTGCCCGTAATTTGAAGTATGATGGAAAAGGGTTCCGGAATGGGGTCTAAGGGTTGGACCACGAACCATTTGGTGGTCCACGGTCCGTAGTGGTGTTCGTGGGTTGGTCTAGTGTGCTCTTAGGGGTTGCAGGCCAATCCATGGACCAAGTGTGGTCCCACAGACCACTTCACGGTCCGTGTGATCCTTCACGGCCCGTAAAGGGTCCCGTGGGGTGATCCAGAGATGTTGCCAAGGTTCGGGGTTGACCTTCGGACCAAGTGATGCTCCACGAACCAGTACACAGTCCGTGTGCAGCTACACAGTACGTGCGGCCCCTCGTGGGTTGGTCCAGAAAGTCCCCCGAGACTTCAAACCAAAGCTGAGACCAAGTGAGGTCTCACGGACAGTGAACCTCTGGACGACACCTGGGTGTCCTCCGTGAAGCCTTTTCTTCTGTGATCTAGTCCGTTTCATTAATGGTTAATTCATAATTTAATTAGATCCTATGCCCCTTTTAGCCTTTCTAAGGTCTCCTAACACCCCTAAATCAAACCCTAATCCTCTTTCAACCCTTCTAACACTCCTCAACATTACACAATTATCTGCTTCTCTCTCTAAAAAAATTCTCTCTATGCTCTCTAACGGTAACAGTGAAACTAACGGTAATAATCAGCCTTGCAGATGGTACGTGAAGCTCCGGTGGACAACAATTGGCCATCTGACTTAAGCCAACAGGGACATATACCCAAGGAACAAGGCATTCAGAAGAATGATAACATTGATAATGCTCCTAGTTCGGTGAATCATGGTTCGAGTGTGGCGGTCACTAGAACAAATTGTGATGATGAACTAGCAAAGATACACGAGATTACTTCGTCTAACCAGGAAAGAAGTTTGATTAACTCAGACATAGGAATGAAGACATTTAATATAGTGATAGCTGGAAATCAAACAAAAGAGAAACACAGTGGAGTGACGGACGAAGCGGAGAAAGCACACAACATGAGCCCTACTTTCCGGGGAGAGACGACTGAAAGGACGGACAATGACCAACAACAGATGATTCTGAAGGAGAAGGATGATCAAACAAATTTGCCTCAGAACATGGAAGCCATGTCTGAAAACATAAAAGAGGGAGTGAGCAAAAAGTCAAATGCAACAGAAGAACAATGTTTGATCCCTAACCCTTACCTTATTAGACCTCTTAATCTTGTCCTTAACAATACAGAAGAATATTCTCCAACGAGTTCAAAGGATAATAAAGAGGAAAATACTAAGGAAGTGGCACAAGTTCTAAAAAATGGAGGCACTGAGAATCAAAATGACAAAATAGAAAGGGAGGAGGAATACTAGCAACAACCAGGTCGAGGTTCGAAAGGTATCTCAAATGTTCATAACCAATTTCCCAAAATACCCAATAACTTTGACAGAGTGAACCATAAGGTCCAAAGAAACAGCCAAGGTTCGACTACCATCAAGCCTACTCAGGTGCAGATGACTCATCCAGCTACCACAGCCAACCAAGGTGATAATAAGAAGGGATAGACACCTGAACCTGCCCCTTACACTGTGATACAAACATTTGCCACTAAGCTGAGGCTCAACATGGCTAAGCAGGAGAGTCACATTGAAATTGAGAATCCAAAATATACTTTTAAGCAGGGGCTACCACCAGTGATCTAAAACAAGGAGGACTATATGCATAAATTAGCTGAGACCTGTAAATACACTTTGATTGGGAAATTCAATAATACTATGCCCAAAGTGGAGTTAATCAGAAAGCATTTCATTCTGCAGACCCAACTGGTAGGGGGTGTCAAAATAGCCCACTTCAATGTCAGGCATGTTTATACAGATTTGGATAATTAGACAAACTATGTCACTGTCTGGACCAAGAACAAAATGCATATTAAAGGTCAACTAATGAGGATTCAAACCTGGACCCCTACCTTCAAACCTGAGGAAGAGACACTTATTGTTCCTATATGGGTGACTCTCCCTGAATTACTTTGGCATTGCTACAACAAAACCTTTGTCACTACCCTGTTAGCCCCCATTGGTAAGGTCTTATATCTAGATACTGCCTAAATCCAGAAAACTAGAGGAAGTATCGCTTAAGTTAAAGTTCAGATTGATATTACTAAGGAGAGACTATCTCATGTCTGGATGGGATTTGATGAGAAAGACCTAACTATAGGAATATGGCAGGCCATCCAATATGAGGGTATACCTGATTATTATCTCTATTGTAAAGACCAAGGACATAAGGAATAGGTTTGCACCATTAATAAAAGGGATGAGTATTATAAGAACAGAAAAGAGCTAGAAGCAGCTAAAAGAAACAAATCTCAGGAAGGAACTGCGGAAATAAGTCAATCTGCCGAAACCAAGAAAAATGGTGGAAATACTTTGGACAAGGAAGCAGGATAAAAAAAGACAAGAAGGGGAATTTAGGCAACAAGAAGGATAATGGCAAGTCCAAGGAAGAAGGAATCAAAATAAATCCATGAACCAAGAACAAAAAGAAGACAATCAAGATCCCCCTCAAAAGCAGATGGACAAGAAAGAACAACAGGTAGACAAAACACCATCAGGTAAGAAATTAAATTCTAATTTGCCTCATAATTATGTTGATCTTGAATATCAAGATCAGCCCACTAACACCCTGCAGAAGAGAAAGGAAGCAAGGAAGGAGTAATCAATAATAAGGCACAGAGAAATAAAGAGCAGCATAATGCAAAAAGGAGGAAAAAGACTAATGAAAATCCTATCCAAGAAAGGGACATGAGCAACCAAGAGGACCAAGACCAATCTGGAAACAAATATGCTTAGCAAAGGAGGACAAGGTATTGACTTATCTCCCCATGAAAAGGATTTGTTAGTATCTCAAGAACATTCTCTCATCCCCCTGTTTGTTTCTGATAATTTGAATTCTATGTATTCCCCTCCGTTGTCTCCCCATGGTAAAGGTTTTGGAGGTGAGGGTGGATTGAAGGAGTACCCTACTAAACTGTAGGAAGGGGTGCCTAAGGGGGAGAATCTGACTTATGTTTTGCGTGAGGTATACATTGACCTTAGACATGACTGTAGAGCCACTGCTACCCGTATGACTTCAAATCAGAAACAAGATGATACTCCTAGTGAACAACTAAGTCCTTTACAGAGGTCTAAAATAGGATCCATGGCTAAAAATTTAGGATCAGTGGCAAGTACCAGCTCTACTAGGAATAGATCCAAAAAACAAGTTAAGCAAATAAAGAAGGGATGTTATAAAGAAAAGGATGGAAAAACAACAAAACCTCAAAGAAGGTACATCACGCTTTGAGAAGGATAATAGACCTGAAGAACTCAGTGAGGAGGATCAGGACCCAGGAACATGAAAAAAGACTACTTGGGGTGAAGAACAACTGGCTTTATCTATCCAGGCCACCCAAACTGAAGGGAACACACACCTCCATAGAAGCTCTCCGGGATTGAACACTAAGGGGTGTACTCTAAATTTTGATCCTGTACTGCCTAGTGAGGAGATGGATGAGTACCAATTGGTGAAATCTGAGTAGGAATTTGATAAGGACAATTTACCTATAAATGATGATGATGAGGAGGAAGTATGTGAACATCTAATACAAACCTTCAGTCTATCTAAAGACAAGGAGGTGAATGAGGAGCTACAAAAATTTACAAATCAACAAGGGTTGTCACCAAGGAGCTTGCACCAAGAAAGAAATAGCAAGAAAAATAACAAGGAAATACAGTTTGCAACTGCTGGCAGACCCAACACAAGGCTCTTCTCTTCTAGATCATCCCAATGATTAATACAATCACTTGGAATGCTAGGGGTATTAATACCCAAGGACTAGTAGAAAGACTCAAGGCTCTCAAGACCATCCACAAACTCTCTGTTATCACCATTCTGGAACCTTTATCCAACATGTCAAAACTGGATAAGTTCAAACTGCTACTGTCTATTGATAATGCTATGAGTAATCCCAATGGAAAGATTTGGGTATTTTGGAATGAGGACATTAAGTGTGAGATTTTGGAAGCTGATGAACAAAAGGTGACCTGTGCAATTCAACATCTTCAAATTTCTTCCAAGTATATCCTTACTTTTGTGTATGTCAAGTGTAAGGATCAGCTAAGGAGGCCCCTGTGGGACAAAATGTTGCACTTGGCTAACAAAACCAACAGCACCCCCTGGTGCATCATTGGTGATTTTAATGTGATCACTAATACTAAAGAACAAAGTAGGGGAATCCCCTACAATATCAAGAAGAGCTTTGAATTTATTGGGATCATTGAAGCCTGTGGTCTAGTGGATTTGGGATTCTCAGGGCAAAGTTATACTTGGTCTAATAAAAGGGGAGTGGGCTTCACAATTTGGAAGAGACTGGATAGGGGAATGGTCAATGACAAGTGGTTAGAAAGCATGCCCCACACTAGCATTACTCATCTTCCTTCTGTGGGTTTTGACCACTGCCCTCTGCTAATGGACATGCACAACAGACCTAAAGGTCCTATCAAATATTTTAAATTTCTAAACTGCTGGACAGACCAAATTTCTTTCATGGATACAGTCAAGGACTATTGGGATAAAGAGGTATCAGGTAATCCAATGTGGATTGTTCATCAAAAGTTAAGAAGACTAACTGTTACATTAAGTACTTGGTCTAAGAACCAGTTTGGGGATATTCACTCTAAGGTAAAGGAATATGAGGAAAGAATCAGAGAAGCAGAAGTGGAATTGATCAATTATAATACTAAAGATAAAAGGAGTTTCTTTCATGAGCTAAATACTGAGTACATCAGATTTCTTAAGTTAGAGGAGTATATATTGAGACAGAAAACTCAACTGAACTGGTTTAAGGATGGGGATACAAACACCAAATACTTCCATTCCTTGATCAGGGGAAGAAGAAAGAGTTTGTTTATACATAGCATTCAAGATGAGGATGGGAACTGGCTTGAAGGGGATGAGAATATAGTCAGGGAAGCTGGTCATCACTTCCAAAAGATCTTTACAGGGGATGAGAATCCTATAGATGAGGAGGTTCTAGATTGCATTCCTAATATGGTTAAACAGGATCAGAACTTTAAGCTGCAACTCTTCCAGATTTGGAGGAGTTGCATCAGGTGGTCTTGTCTTTGAGCCCCTATTCTGCAGCAGGCCCTGATGGGTTTAATGGTAAGTTCTATCAGGCCTGTTGGGAAATTATTAAGATGGGTCTGCTAAAGGCAGTGCATTCTTTTTTCTGTGGTCATTTGATCCCTAAATACTTTTCCCACTCATTCCTAATTCTTATCCCTAAATCTAGTAATCCTGGCAGCTTCTCTGAATATAGACCTATTAGTCTCAGTAACTGCATCTGTAAGATTTTCTCCAAGATCCTATCCTTAAGATTGGCCTCTATTATTCCCAATCTCATTTCTAGGAACCAATCAGGATTCATCAAAGGGAGTAGTATTTCTGAGAACATCATGTTAGCCCAGGAGATCATACACCACATTAAGAAGCGTGTGGAGGAGGGGAATGTGGATATTAAACTTGACATGGCTAAGGCCTATGACAGGGCATCTTGGTCCTATATTTGTATTGTCATGAGGAAGATGGGCTTTGGGGAACAGTTTATAGACATGGCCTGGAGGATTATGGCTAATAACTGGTACTTCATCCTTATCAATGGTGTCAGGTATGGCTTCTTCCACTCAATAAGGGGCCTTAAACAAGGGGATCCTCTCTCATCTGCCCTGTTCATTTTGGGTGCTGAGTTTCTCTCTACGATGATGAACAGGCTCCACAATCATCTTGCATTTCAAGGTTTCTACATGGAAAAAAAAGGCCTCAAATTAATCAGTTTTGTTGATGATATTATCCTTTTCACTTCAGGCAGTATAAGCTCCCTAACCTTGATTATTCAAGTCCTAGCATCTTATGAAAAGGTCTCTGGACAGATGGTGAATAAAAGCAAAAGCCACTTCATGGTTCCTTCTAACACTGAATATATAATTTGTGATAGAGTGACTGAGATCACTGGCTTCAGATAGAAAAAAGACCCTATCACTTATCTGGTATGCCTCTTGTACATTGGTAGGCAGAGGATCATTTACTTTTCTGATATGGTGTCCAAGGTGATTAACAGGATTTCTGGATGGAAGTCTAGGATTCTGAGCTATAGGGGTAAAGTAACTCTGATCAAGCATATGTTACAATCCTAGCCTATTCATATGTTGTCAGCTATATCCCCCCCTTCCACCACCCTTAAGTAGATTCAGAGTCTCTCAGTTGACTTCTTCTGGGGAAGATTAGACCAAAAAAGGAAGTATCAGTGGGCTTCTTGGAAAAGCCTTAGCTTTCCCCTGATAGAAGGGGGGATTGGTTTCAGGAACATTGCAGATGTATGCAAAGCCTTCCAAGTTAAGCATTGGTGGAACTTTAGAATAAAAAATTCCCTTTGGACTGAGTTCTTGAGAGCTAAATATTGCCAAAGAGCCAACCCTTTGACCAAAAAAGAGGACAAAAAGGATTCCCTGATATGGAAACACATGATATATAACAAGCATCTGATTGAACCTCATATCCAATGGAAAGTGTACTCTGGGAACTGCTATTTTTGGTGGGATGACTGGTTGGGAGTAGGTCCTCTGGCTCAATTCAGTGAGGTTAGCTTCAGATTGAACAACACCAAGGTGGCTGAGTTTATACAGAATGGGCAATGGGATCAGGAGAGGATTATGGATATTGCCCCCCACCAATATATAGAGGCCATCCTTAATACCCCAATCCAGACTCTCAATGGCATACCTGATAAAACTATATGGAAGCTCAATACTAATGGGTAATTTTCAACCTCCTCAGCCTGGAATTTGATAAGGGAGAAAAGGGAACAGAACAACATCAACTAGTTTACTTGGCATAAGACTACACCCTTCAAGTGCTCCTTTCTGCTATGGAGGGCTATGAGAGGTAAACTACCTACAAATGAAAAGCTGATCAGTTTTGGATATGAACCCAACCAATGCTACTGCTACTCCAATCCTGGATGGGATACAATTAATTACATTCTCCTGAATGGCACCTTTGCCAGAAGAATTTGGAGATACTTTGTTGGCTTCCTGAGTATTAACACAGAATTGAGCCCTCTAAGATAGTATGTAAAGAAGTGGTGGGAAGCTAAATATACTAATGAGGCTCATAGATTGGTGCTACAGGCAACCCCAATTTTTATTTGCTGGAACTTATGGAAGAGTAGATGCTCAGCCAATATGATGGGACAAGACCTAATTCAACTAAGGTCTAATATATGGTGGCCAAGGACATATCTATGCTTATGAGGAAAGCCTTCCCCTACATAGATTGTCCATATGGATGGAAAGAACTAACCATTCAAATTGAGAGATGCTACCATGAAACCAGAATTACTCCAGTTCAGTGGACTAAACCGGTGGATCAATGGGTCAAATTGAATACTGAAGGTAGTGCTATAGGTAACCCAGGGAAAATAGGTGTAGGGGGTATTGTGAGAGATAAACATGGGAACCTCAGCATTGCCTATGCCTACCCCTTAGGACAGGGAACCAACCAAAAAACAGAAATAGAGGCAGCAATTATAGGATTAAGATGGTGTGTTCAAATGGGATATAACAAAGTACAGTTGGAGGTGAACTCAGAAATGCTTAACACATGGATTAATCATACTGTAGCCCCACCCTGGAGGATACAGAATGGGTTAAACAAGCTACAATATTACAGGGCCCAAATTCATGAATTCAAATATCATCATACTCTTAGAGAAGCCAACCAGGTGGCTGACTCCCTAGCTAAACACAGTCAGAAGATTAACAATTCACAGGTGTTCCATGATGTTAATCAACTACCAAGAGAAACCAAAGCATACCTCATGACGGACAAGATGCAGGTAATCAATTTCAGAAGAAGAAAAATGAAAAGAATAAAAAAAACCACCTTGAACAAGCAAAATGCACATCACTCTTAGGAGATCTTCTGTAAAGGAAGCTGATCCAAGAAGTTGTCAAAGAAGATAGTGAATAGGATTAGGCCTAGTTTTTATTTTTCTTTTATTTATGTAAGGGAAGAGTCTCCCTTGTTTATTGCTTTCCTAGATTAACTGTAAAGGAGAGGAGTCCTCTCTTAGGATATTTTCTTGGTTTGCTTCATTAGATATGGGGACTAGTGGTTGATAATGGTAGGTTGGCCTTAGTGTACCATCTTAGGGAGGAGGTAAGTTTGATGTCCCCCTCCATGTACTTTCTGTTATTTTATTTATGTTAAAGCCTGGGGTTCTGCTTAGCCCCTGATCCACCACAAGGATCTTTTAAATAAAAAAAACACTCCTCAATTCATTTCAAAATTCTCTCAATCCTCTTGACCTCCATTGATGAAAGCTTGAAAAATTTGGGGAAGATCATCCTTGTTGTAAAATCCTTCAATTCTCTTGACTAATTTCAAGGTATGTGGGATTGATTCATGGATTTCCTTTCATCCATGAAGACCCAATAACCCTCCTCTTTAAATTATGATTTTAAGATTTCTTTAAGGTTGGGTTCTTTAAATTTTAAAGTATTTAATTGAATTGGATTGTGGGCTGTAGAAATTAGGTGATTTAAAATTGATTAAAGTTTGAATTCTATGAAGATTTATAGTTTTGATGAAGGTCAAGTTATGCATGTCCTCTTTACTCTTGAATTATGCATAGGTAGTGTTTTAATGATGATTTAAGTGTTGATTTAACTTGCATTTCTTATGAACTACTTTTGATTTGAATTTAAAGTATGATTCTAGTACCCATGCTATCCTCATTGTTACTCACGATATTTGCATGCATGATCATGGATTTTTTATGAAGGTTTTGCTGTGGGCTAAGTCGCAAACATGTTTATGACTATGATTTTGAACAAGTATGGGTTATGACTAAGTTGTGATCACACTACGTCTATGATATGGCTCTTTGAGAAACATGGGTGTTTACACCAATATGATATGATAAGTTATGACAAGTATGAAGCTACTCTTATGCATAAGGTTTGACATGAAAGTATATTTGGATTTTAACCCAATGAAGCATGATTATGAAATGTGTTTGACTCTTCTTAAGTATGCATAAGAGTAATGAAAATGATTTGGTTTTGAAGCCCAAGTATGCATGATTTCACATTCAAGTATCAAGTTTCTGTTTTAAAGCATGTATATGTATATGTATTCTTGTGTGATGATGACTTGGTACCGAGAAAGATTAGAGTAGTAAGTGGGTTATCCCCAAGGGTCTCACTCCTTTCCCGAAACTATGTGCCAACGTAGGTATGCTACCAAAATGGAAGGCTCGTAAGGTATGCTTTGATATGATATGATATGATATGATATGATATGATATGATATGATATGATATGATATGATATGA
>JBCEWC010020928.1:0-10695 GCA_038996855.1 Solanum aculeatissimum
ATGATGCTATTTGGCTTGGGTTATGATTATGTTTCTCTCTCTTATTATGCTTATGGGAATTTGGTCTATTAGTCTTGCTTATGAGGATTGTTATCTATCATGTCCATGTTATGCATGTTGGGGATTTTTGACTATGTGTTTAGGCGGAAAGTCCCATAACCCCGGGTGCCCCATAGTGAAAATCCTATTTTCTCCCTTGCCCTTATAGATTGATGCTATGTGATATGTGCAAGCATGCTTATCCCACGGTATGTGCAAGCATGTTTGTCTAAATGTGCACTCCACGAAACCCCTCACAGTCTGTGGTGCACCCCACGGTACGTGTAGAGGGTCGTATAGTGCCTTATGAAAATTTTTTATTCCATCTCATTAAGAGTATTTTGAGTACTTTAGCCTAAAACCTTGGTCTTTTAGGATTTTTTTAGCCTATTCTAAGACCCTTAAGCTTGACTTAGTCATTTTCATTCAACTCAATCTCACTCTAACTCTTAAGCTCTAGAAATTGAATTCCTAAAACTCTATTCAAGCCAAACTTTGAGGATTCAAGTCAAGAGAGTCAAGAGTGATTCAAACCCAAGTCAAACCCATATTTAATTCTCCTAATTTCTTCAAGGTGTGTGTGTCTTCATTCATTATTTCCTTCTAATCATGAATCCTCAAAATCTATTCCATGAAATTCATAATTTCTAAGTATGAATTGCAAATGGATCTTTTAATTTAGCTTCAATTTGATGAAATTAAGTTATGGATTGAGTTCAATTGATGATTGTATTATGATTTAAGTCTTATTATATTTAGTTACATGGATTTTATGAGAATTGAAAAATGCATGTCCCTTTCTATGATGAACTTATGCATAGGCAATTTCAAGTATATTTCAATTATTGATTTCTTTATGGATTTATTGTGCCTTTATCCTATTATGATGTTTTAATTATGAATTACTAATACACATGTTATTCTTTTATTCCTCGTGACATAATCATGTATAAACAAAGCATATTTATGAGATTGATGATGTGGATTACTATCCAATTATGATTATGACTATGATTTCAAGACAAGTGTAGTTATGACATGACATCTGATCACATAATGTCTATGATATGGCTTTAAGAAATTATGAGTGTGTATACACCATCATGTTCAAGTATAAAGGAGCTATTCCTAAGTATGTATTTATGGATTTAAATATGATTTGGTTTTTAAGCCTAAGTATGTATGATTATAAAATATGATTTGGCTCTTAAGCCTAAGTATGCATGATTTTGATTTGAAGACTTATGCTCCTATTTCAAGAAGGTATATGTATGTATTCCCGTAGGATAATGACTTAGCATCGAATGAGATTAGAGGTGGGGGCTCGACATAATAGGTCTTTATGTAAAGTCTCCTTTCTCATAACTATGTGTAAAACATAGCTTCATGTTTATGCCCCTTTGTGGATAGTTATATTTTTGAAAAATCCTTTTCGATATGGGTGATGTTCCCATAAGGTGATATTACTTATCTAAAATAGGTGGTGTTCCCATAAGGAGAAGTATGATTTACCTTTGGCAAGTAGATCACTCTTGCCTCTGGTGCAGGGTGAACATCAGAATTTTATTTGATAACTCGCATTGTCTAATATATCGGTTGAGGTCCCATCCCCATATGTTTAAGCATTATGGAATTCATCCATCATGAATTTAAGGCATATTATTATGAAATCTTTCCTAAATACTTCTTTCTATATACATATATATGTGTGTGTGTGTGTGTATGTGTGTTTGCGCGCTCTTATCATCTGACATTGCTATATAGGTTATCATGTGCATATGCATAGGATGCCCGTATACTTAGTACATTCAAATTTACTAACACTTACTTTTTGCCTACATGATCTAACTATGTAGGGACCGAAGACTATCCCCATCCACCTCTTCATGGCTAGATTGGACTTGTGAGAATTTGATAGGGGTGAGTCCTTTATTCCAAGGACAAGACCCACCTTCTATCTACCTACTTTATGTTATGTCTATCTTATATCATTTAATTTGAGGGTGAGCCCGGGACATGTCTTGGCTCCCGGGATATTATGTTGATGTGATGATGAGATGATGAAATTCCTAAATCCCTATTCCTTTAGCATGAGTTATATGATCCCTCCCCTTAGAATTTGCTTGATAATGTAAAATGTGTGATGACAAGTCCCACACTCCCTATCTCTATAGCTTGAGTCCCAAATTCCCATTCTTTAGACTTATATATTGAAATTGTGTGATAATGAGTCTCATATCCCTTGTCCCATAGCTTGAGTCATATACCCCACCCCTTAGTATCACTTAATAATGTTTGAATTATACTCTTTGACTAATGATGTGTGTATGGATGCTATGAGGCTTGTTTAGGGACTTTTGGATTCCCATTCTCCATGTTACTCTTAAGCCCTACGCTTGGGTTTTTACAAGCTTGTGAAGTGCCCCATACCTATGAATAGGAGGCTATGAGGCATTTTAAGAAATGTCTCACTTCTTCATTATTCATGTCATTCTATAGAAAGTGTCTTGAGTTTTCCTAACTCTAACAAATGTACTTGATGCCCTTACAAAAGATGCCTCCAAGAAAAGTCCCTCTACCCAGACAGGCCCCAGTTGATGAGGACCAAATTCCTCAAGAGCCCATAAGGGAGCTAGTTATTCAAGATGAATTTCGGATTGCCTTTTCTATGCTAGCTCAAGTGGTGACAAAATAGGCTAGGAAAGCCATATCTCCTCACCATGTCCCTACCTTAGCTGCCAGGGTGAGAGACTTCACCTAGATGAATCCTCTAGAATTCTATGGTTTAAAAATTAATAAGGATGCCTAAGAATTCATTGAAGACTCTCTAAGGCATTGACTATTATAGGGGTGACATCTGAAGAGAAAGCTAAGTTGGCTACTTATCAGTTGAAGGATGTGACCCAAGTGTGGTACACCCAATGATTGATGGAGAGGGTAGGTGATGATAGGGTTGGTTGGGAATAATTCAAGTTTGTTTTCCTAGAACATTTCTTTCCCCTTGAGCTTAGGGAGGCCAAACTGACAAAATTTATCAATCTCAAACAGGATGGAATTAGTGTGAGGGAGTATGCCCACAAATTTACAAAGCCCTTAACGTATGCTCCTATGCTAGAGGTTAACTCTCATGCAAGAATGCATAAATTTATCTCGGGAATTTCTGACTTAGTTGTGAAAGAATCTCATACAGCTATGCTTATCTGGGAGATGAACATTTCCAGGATCATGAATTATGTTGAATAGATTGAAGGGGAAAAGCTGAAAAAGAGGAGAATGAAGGATTCTAAAAGAGCTCGTTATGAGGGTGGGTTCACAAACTCTAGGAAGGGTGGTGGAAATGGTCCATTCCAACAAGGAAAAGGTGCAAATCCAAGGGTTGCTAATGATAGAGTACGTCCTAGCAAGGAACAGGTTGAGGGTGGACCAATGTAATGACCCAAAAGTTTTCGAACTTCATAAGTGGTTAGTCAAGATCTATTTTGAACCTACTTTATTTGGCTGGTGACCATCGTGGGTCATACTTATATGTCCATGTTCAATGAAATCACGTTGGTTGAGTTTTGCATGAGGTTGTGTGGCAGAGCTGATTTTGAATGGTCATATCTTCTGGTACGGGATGAACTGTGTGGGTCATGACCTATCAAAGTGAAGCTCTTCAAGTTATCTTCGTAACGTAATTGGTTTCACTCAAATCAAAGTTTTATGTGAAAGTTATGTCTTTTGAGGTAAGACTGTCTGTGCGAAAGTGTTCTGGAAAGGAAGGGAAAAAGTTAGCTAAGGCAAGGCCACACGAAAGGACCACGGACCATGTGGGGGTTCCCAGCCCGTGAGCCCGTTTGTGGGGTTATCCAGAATGTGAACTAGGTGATGGACCAGGGCCCCGAACCAAGTGAGGCTCCACGGACCTATTCACGGTCCGTGTGATGCCTCATGGTTCGTGAGGGAACCCAAGAAGTGGTCCAGAGAGTTTCTTGGACCCTGGACCAGAACTTAGAGCCAAGTGAGGCTCCACAGACCAGTTCACAGTCTGTGTGATGCCTCACGGCCCATGAGCCAGTCGTGGAGTGGTCGAGAAAGTTCCAAAGATTTTCAAGCCAAGGACATGACCAAGTGTAGCCACACGGTCGAGTTCACGGACCATGGACCGTTATACGGTCCATGTAGCTGTTTTGCATCCCTAGTTCCCAATTATTTTCTCCATTTCATTAATGGTTAAATTATAATTTTAATTGATCTTAGGGATGTTTTAGTATTTCTAAACTCTCATAAAACCTCTGAATTGAACCCTAAACCCTCCTAATTCATTCAATCTCTTGAATCTCTTCAAAACAATCTCCCTATTTTCTCTCAACCTCCATTGAAGACAAGCTTTAAAACTTGGGGAAATCAGATTCTTCTTCAGATTCTTCTTATTCTTCTTGAGTAATTAATGGTATGTGGGATTAATTTATGGTTATGCTTTCAACCATGAAAGCCCAAAACTCTTCTTTTCAATTTGATGAATTTTGACTTCCATTTAAATTGGATCTTTTAATTTATGAATGTTTTACTTCAATTAAAGTGTGGGTTGTGTAAATTTATTAATTTCAAAGTGTATTGAGCCTCTAATTTATTAATTCCATTGATTTCATGATGTTTCAAGAATGTATGTCCCCTTGATTCTTATATTCAAGTATGGGTATTAAGAATTTTGTTTTTAATTGATGGTTTTGTTATGCTTTGTATATAAACTTATTGTATTGATGATTTAAACATTATCATCCAATACCCACGCTACTCTTGGCCATCCATGCATTATATTTATTAGTATAAAAGGCTTGTTATGATGAAACTCTTCCTAAGGGCTTGGCCCTCTTGATATGATATGACTTGATTTTGATAAGACATGGGAATTGACTAGAATGTGATCACATCTGGTCTTGATATTGGCTCTATGAGCATCTTGGGTGTTTACACCATATTGTTAAGTTAGAATGGGCTACTCCTATGCATTGATCTTGGACTTGATATTTTGAGCTCTTGATTGGCTTTTTAGCCTAATTATTAAAGGATTTGAAATATGATTTGGGCTAGTAGCCAACTTTTCATTGCTTTGACTTGAAGTAATGGAAACTCCTCTTTGGAAACTTGTATATGTATATGTATTTTCGTGGGATGAGACTTAGCAGCGAGGGATTGGAGTTAGGGTGGACTATCTCCAAGGCTCATACTTCTTTCTGTCAAACCATGTGCCAACATAGTATTTCTCCCTTGATGGGATGACTTGCTTTGTTACCCCTATTTATAGGGCGATTGGGATCTACCTGGCCAGTAGTCCAATTCCAAGTAGTGGCTCACTTGGTCTCTCTTGTTTTCAGTTGTGGTCATATCCCTGCTATGATATGTAGGTTTGCATTCATGCATCATGGTACTTCATCACTTATTGTTACGATATTGTTCCCTTGATTATATATATTCTATCTATACGTATACGTGCCCTTATCATCTAGCTTGTTGGTAGGCTCATGATCATGTGCATTGCATGCCCATATACTTAGTGCATTATATGTGCTAACCCATACTCTTTGTCTATATGATCTAACCATGTAGGGACTAGAGACGACTTCCTTCCACCGTTGGATGTTTAGTGAAGACTTTGAAGTGTTTATTCTGGTGAGCCCTATACTCCAAGGGAAATACCCAATTTCATCTACCTTATGTGTTTAGATTACGTTCCTTTATGTTATAAGGGTAAGCTCGGAATATGTCGAGGCCCCGTCTTATCTTATGTAGAGGCATTGTTGAACATATCAAACTCTATTATACACTATGCTATGTGATAATTGCTATGATATAACTACCTATGTTCGGTGATGGTTTATTATATTATGCTTTCGTTTTTGCTTATGTTATTGCTATTGTTAGATTGGGAATGTGCTTGTGTCGAAAGTCCCTAATCCTTCTTGCCCCATAGCTTGAGCCATACTTACTCGTCCCTTAGAACGTAATTACTATGTGCTATGTGATTCATGCTTATCCCATTCCCGGTAACATCCCCATAGCTTGAGTCCAAAGCCCAAGAACTCCACTAGACTTATGTTTTATTTGTTATGTTTACGCGCTACTGAACTAATGATGTGTGTGATGATGCTATGATAGCTTCATCGAGGACTCTTGGGTTCTCTTTTTCCATGTAACATCTAGGACCTACTCTCGAGTCATGACAAAGATGGTATCAGAGCCCTAGGTTTGTAAATGATCCTCAGAGTCTAACATGCCGCATCTACTAGAGTCTTGTTTATGGGTGTGGTGCGTGTCATACCTAAGAGCAAGAGGCTATGACAAAATTTTAGGAATTTTCTCACTTCATTGTCCCTTATGTCGTGCTGTGAGCTATTTTGAAAAGTTTCCTGAAATGGGGTATTCTTGTTACACTTTCTGAAGATTCCTCCCAGAAGAGCTCCCCTCCCCAGATAAGCTTCTGCCCATGAGGAACAAGCCCCTCGTGACCCTGTGGAGGAACAAGTGACTCACGCTGAAATTTGGAATGGGGTGTATATACTGGCCCAAGTGGTGGCTAATCAAGCCAGGCCAACAAATCCCATGAATAGTGGCACTCCAGCTTGTGGGGTGAGAGACTTCACCCAGATGAAATATCTGGAATTCTTTGGTACAAAGTTTGATATGGATGCCCAAGAGTTCATTGATGAGCTTATGAAGGTGCTAACGATTATGGGTGTCAATTCTGAGGAGAAGGCGGAGTTGGCTGCTTATCAATTGAAGGATGTAGCTCAAGTGTGGTACAATCAGTGGTTGGTGAAAAGAACTGAATATGTTAAGGTTGATTGGAAGGAATTCAAGTATGCTTTTCTAGACCGTTTCTTCCCTCTTGAAATTTGGAAAGCCAAAATGACTGAATTTATTAATCTCAAACAAGGAAGCATGTCTGTGAGGGACTATTCCCTCAAATTTACCTAGCTTTTGAAGTATGCTCCCTCTCTAGTGGCGGATCCTCATGCAAGGATGCACAAGTTTATTGCTAAAGTCTCTGACTTGGTTGTAAAGGAGTGTCGTACCGCCATGCTTATTCAAGATAAGGATATCTCTAGGTTTATGACTTATGCTGAACAGATTGAGGGTGAGAAGCTCAAGGAGTGAAGAGTGAACGACTCCAAAAGGGTGCGGTTTGATGGTGGGTTCTCCAATTCTAGGAGTGGTGGTGCAATTGGTCGTTACCAATAGGGCCAAGGTTCGAATATGAAGTTTTGTAACCCAAGGGTACCTCCGGTTAAGGCATAAGTTGAGGGTGGTCCATGGCATCCCCGCTGCGGCCAGTGTGGAGGGAACCATTTGGGTGAATGCAGAAAGGTTTTAGGTGTTTGCTTTAGGTGTGGAAGTATGAACCATAAGGTTGTTGAATGCCTGAGGAACCTAAAGAAAGACCAGTAGCTCCAGGTGGTCAAGGACAGCTGAAGGCTCAAGTTGGTGGCGCCCCCAGGAACAATAGGTTTTATGCTTTTCATGCCCAACAAGAGGTGGAGTAAGCCCCGGATGTGGTGACTAGTATGTTAAAAGCCTTTAATTTTGATGCTTATGCTTTACTTGATCCTGGTGCAAATTTATCTTTTGTGACTTCTCCGTCGGCTATTAAATTTGGTTTGAGTCCTGAAACTTTGAGGGAATCCTATTTTGTGTATACTCCCGTGGGTGAGTCTATCATTACCTAAAAAGTGTATCGGGGTTGTCTTGTTTCTGTTTTACATAAAGTTTTCTCCGGTGATCTTGTAGAGCTTGAGATGAATGATTTTGATGTTATTCTTGGGATGGACTTGTTACATGCCTCCTATGCCTCAGTTGATTTTAGAACTAGGCAGGTCAAATTCCAAGTTCTGAATGAGCCCGTATTAGAATAGAAGGGTAGTGATTCCATGGTTAGGGGTCGGTTTATTTCCTACCTCAACGCCTGGAGAATGATTTGCAAGGGGTACACCTATCATATTGTAAGGGTTAGAGATATGGAGGGTAAGTCACTCATGCTTGAATTAGTTCCGGTGGTTAATGAATTTACCGATGTGTTTCCCGAGGTCTTGCCCAACATTCCTCCTGATAGAGATGTGGATTTTGGCATAGATCTACTTTTGTATACTCTGCCTATTTCCGTTCCTCCTTACTGTATGGCTCCAGCCGAACTAAAGGAGTTGAAGGATCAGTTGAAGGACTTGTTCGAGAAGGCTTACATTAGACCAAGTATTTCACCTTGGGGTGCTCCCATATTATTTGTGAGGAAGAAGAATGGCTCACTCTGAATGTGTATTGATTATCGGCAGTTGAATAAGGTGACCGTCAAGAATAGGTACCCGTTTCCCAGAATTGATGACTTGTTTGATCAACTCCAAGGGGATACTCATTTCTCTAAAATAGACCTTCATTTGGGTTACCATCAGTTGAAGTAAGGGAGTGTGATATTTCTAAGATAGCTTTCCAAACTTGTTATTGGCACTTTGAATTTGTGGTGATGTCGTTTGGTTTGACCAATGCTCCGGCGATGTTTATGGATCTCATGAATCGGGTATTGAAGCCATTCCTTAACAATTGTGTGGTGGTGTTCATTGATGAAATCCTGATTTAATCCCGGAGTGAGCGGGAGCATGTGGATCACTTAAGGCTGGTGATTCAAACCTTGAGGGAGAAGCAGTTGCTCGCCAAGTTTAGCAAGTGTGAGTTTTGGTTGGAAGAGGTTGCATTTCATGGTCACGTGGTGTCACGTGGTGTCACGTGGTGTCACGTGGTGGTATTAAGGTTGATCCTAAGAAGACCAAAATGGTGAAGGATTGGCCTAGACCATTGATGAATCGCGAAAACGCTCATCATTTGGCACTTTTCTAGATGAAATCTTTGCGAATTCTCAAGCAAATTGTTGCATTTAATGTTTGTATAGTTTATTTTGTAGGAAAATCAAGCTAGGTACGCAAAAGAACAAATTACCTCAAACGGTCAGCCTCACAGACCGTGTACACTTTAACGGGCCGTGGAACTGATCGTGAAAGGTGACAGAGAGCAGCTGAGGAAGGCTGAGCAAAAATGATACGAAGTCCACGCTCATAGAAGGATTGATGGCCCGTGAAACCTTCACACGGGCCGTGCACCAGCTTGTTAAACATAACAGAATGTTGGCCGTGGGAGTTGTGAAGATTTGAGGCTAAGTGGGATTACACGGAGTATGTGACGGACCATTGGAAGATTGACGGACCGTCTACCAGTTCGTTAAACCTCACAGAAGCTGAGCCGAAATGTACGAGTGAGAAACAAGTGAAGGAAATCCAGACGGACAGTTTGACGAGCCATTCAACGTTACACGGTCCGTTACTGGTGCTCGTTAAACATCACAGTGAGCTGATGGCTGGACAACTGAAACCCAGAAGTCTAAGTGTACCGAGACGGAAGGTGACACGGACCATTAAATGGCAGACGGTCCATCTAGTTGCCGTTTTCGCGTGCTGAAGTCCGATTTTCCTATTTTGTCTATGATTTGTTTTAAATCATATAAATACAATTTTATTAGGTCATTTTTACATCATCGAGACTGCTAGGTCACGAGCAAAGCTTTGAGACTTGAAACATTACTTTTGCAACTTCTTGCTACGTTTGGTTCATAGATTTGCAATTACGATTTGTGATTCTATTCATTTTCTCATCCGTAAGTATAAATCATGTTCTCTTTATCTTGTTTCAATTCCGTTCTGACAAATATGCTAGGCTAAAGCCATAACTAAGGTTATGGGGACTATGATTACCGAAGTAAATAGGCAGATTTAGGGGTAGTGTTGGAAGTGATCATAATATACACCGCAAGATATCTTCAATTGAATCAAAACCTAAATGAGTCGATGCATTCCGGTAACCCTGTATTCACTGCTTGCCCGAGAGGGGAGTAGTGATTAGGAAAAGAGTCTTGGGGACAGAATTCAGGGTTTTTAACCTAGTCTAAGTACTTGAGACCGGAAGGTGAGAGTATCCTGGAGTGAAAAGTAAGTACTACAAGTAAAATTTCCTTAGACCGGAAGGTGAGGGATGAATGCACCTAAGAAGGACTGGAAGGTGAATTAGGTGTTAACCAATAATTGCTTACTCGGTAAATTAGATCATTACCAAGAAAGCCTTAATATTTGCATATTGGAATCGATGTCATAGGAACCATAAACCGAGTCTAGTGAACCATTGTTGAAACTCAGTAGTCATAATAGTTAGCAATTCGTAGAATACAGTAGTTCATTAGTTTAAATCTTGTTACAAACAATCCCCACTTTCATTTTGCATTATTACTCTAGAAATAAGAATTACATTTGAAATGAAGTGCTTTTAGTTGTATATTCACGCATTCCCTGTGGGATCAACCCCAACTTCAGTTGGGTTCTATATTTGATCAACGACCGCTTTGCATTTCAATTGAGGTGTGAATTTGGGTGTATCAAATTTTTGCGCCGTTGCCAGGGAATACGGCGAAAATATAGTCTATTAGTGCTAGTTTTACTGTAGTTTTATTTCCTGATGTTACTTTATTTTGTTTTGGTCTAATAGTGCTGCAGGAGACAGGTTTTTTCATGCCCGCTACCCGCAGCAAAAGTGAACCGTTATTGGCCTACGACCCAGAACTACAAAGATCAATCAGAAAAATGA
>JBCEWC010020929.1:0-10694 GCA_038996855.1 Solanum aculeatissimum
TGTTTCAATGTTTGTGACAGATATAAATAACCAGATTTCGAATATATAGAGAGCCACATTTCAAGCTCCCATTTACATTACACAGATCAGCTATTTTACACTTTAGTTTAAGCCATGACACTCGTCTGAATATTTTAATGAAGTGGATGCCAATTAACTAATTTTCTCATTTCCAAAATTCATCAAGCTGACACTCTAATAAATAAGGTGAAGATTCTGTTTGGGGACAAGTGTTGGTTTAGCAACATTACTATGGGGGTAACATGGAGACGTGTCATTATCCAAATTCAGCACACATTTTTGAAAAATCCGAACCACGTAGGGAACAAAATTATGCAATTCATTCATCTCGCAAGAAATATGCAAGTAAACAATGGATAACTCATATCAGAATTACAATGGACTATCAAAGTAGACCTCCTTGTCTGCATCATTAATCCTAGGCAATCGTGCTTTTATAAAGTTCAGATCCAGTAGTATTTTCCCATTATGAACACAACATACTTTTGGAGATAAATGAAGCACTTGGACTGTGAGGAATCATATTAGTAGTTGTTTGGAAACAACTGAGTATTTCTGAATCTAGCGAGGTTAGAGAAATAATTGGAGCTTGGAAGTCCACAATATTGCTGTTACAAATACAAGGGTAGCTGGAATTGTGACAAGCAGACAAGCTAGGCTTGTTTAATAAGCTCAGCCAAATTGCATAGAGTAGTTGAAATATTTGAAACTCAAGCAGCCATGGTCGATTCTTGATCCTTTTCAACCAGAGTTCAATGACACATACAAACTTTTGCTCACTATTTTGTTATGCTATATTTTATTCCAAGAATTTACACAGAAGCTTTCCAGAAATGTGTTTGAAACACACTTCACAATCTACAACTGTTCAATCTGGCACTGAAAGTTGAACCAGAAGCACTTAACTCTATGGAACATTCAACATCTTAGAAATATTGCTTCTTGGGGATTCAGCCTGCTGGTATCTATCTGAATTTGTGCACATACAACTCTCACGACACAAAACCACAGCATAATGATGCAACCCAAACAAGCAGGCATCTGAGAAGAAAGCTCATTACATGCATGATCAGGACCTTCAATCTTCATAGAAACTTATCAGCCTTCCCTTCAAAGAGATTATATAATGAAGGTTAACAAACTCAGATCAGATCAACTAGGGAAAGTAGGGTGCACCCACATCTTACCCCTACCTTTATGGCATATAGAAGTTGTTTCAAATAGACTCTTGGCTCAAGAGAAGTGTTTTTTCAGAGTCCGAAACCGATTTAAGCCACAAAGAGATAAAGTTGACACAAATAAGCCATGTTTTTAGAATGTAAATAAAATAAACTTAGTGTAACCTTTTTTCCCCATTTTATATAAATTTCCAAATGACAGACATTAAATATGATAATATCTAATTTTGCTGTAAATCGAAAGAAAAAATTACACTTTATAAAAGAATTTTACTCCTTTCTTATTCACTTCACCAGAAATTTTACCTTCTCCTATACATATGCACTAAAGCCGTGGTGGTAATAAGCACATTGCAAAAACAATGTGGTGCTATATAGGGATTTCATCAAATTGAATAGCAAGCATGGGAGCATATAGCACCAGAATTCAGTGTGCGTAATTATAAAAAAGTCTACTCTGGACAATTTGATCCACTCAGTGATGAAGCATATTGGTCTAAATAGTCCCTTTACTATGATAGCAAACAAAAATTATTTACGAAGAATAGGCATAAATAAAACCACCGGTATACACAACAAAATGGATGTTCCAGCAAGTACATTCACTCATAAGTGCTCAACGTGAAAACAAATAGGTTATAATAGGCGCAACGTACTGTCCCATACGATTTCAAAATACTTCATGTGGTGGAAGTACTTAAGAAGAATCTTTTGGTTGTGTTAATTTATTGTCGTAGCAATTCATATGTAAAATGTTGAGGGGACCAGTGCCGTGAAGGAGAAAATAAATTTTTTGATAAAGTGAAGAAGAAAGGAGTAAAATTCTTTTATAAAGGGTAGGAAAAATTTAAACTTTATAAAGTGTAAGGAATTTTTTACACTTAGAGGAAGAATTTCTAACACTTTATAAAGTGCAATTTTTTCTTTCATTTTACAGCAAAATCAGACTTTACCATATTTAATGTCTGTTGTTTGAAAATTTATATAAAACGAAAGAAAATTACACCAAGCCTATTTTAGTTACATTAAAAAAACATGACTTATTTGTGTCAATTTTATCTTTTTGTGGCTTAAATAGGTTCCGAACTCGTTTTTTCACAACAGATTTGAAAAACACAAGTAAAAAGCTATGATGGAAATATTGACAACAATAATAAAGACAACTAAAGTAAAAGAAACAACAACAATAATAAAATTAAAGAATAAGATAATGATAAAATAATAAGAATAATACTCGTAAGGAGAAGAGGGAGTAAACTACAATCGTGCTCTTCCACGTTAAAGAGAGAAATCTATCAACTACCTTTTGACCTTCTACCTTGATCCTCGACCTCTATGCTCTCCTATCATGTCCTCAGTGAACTAAAAATCAAAAACAATAAATCCAAGAATTGCCTTCCTTTGGAAAAACGTGTGCAGGAGATGGGACGAAACCCCTGAATTTTCTAAAATGGTTTATACACTAAAAAATTAAGAAAAAATTACAATTGAGGTTTGTGAAAAATATGTTAAATGAAAAACCCATAAAAAAAGTTATTTTTTTTGGTAAAACTCCATAGAGAAAGATTTTTAAAATTTGTGGTTTAAAAAATCAAAAACAATTGTGTGGCTATAAATCATCACATTAAGGGCAAAATGAGAAATTTAAAGTTAAAGTATCTGAGGCATAGGAGAAGTGGGCAGCAATGCTGGATATGCCATGTTCAACCATTCTCAAACTCCGTCAATGTTACAAGAGTTATAGATTGGCTAATACATGCACATTCAAGACCCAACCTAACTCGAATTTGCTTGGGTTAAAATGGGAGTGGGTTATAGAAAGGGTCAAGATCCAACCAACCCAATCTTTACTAAATTTTACTTATTATATTTGATCTTTTACAATATTTTATACCAAATAAATTATATTTTACTTTAGTATGGCTATATATAGTATATCAAATTAAAAAGAAAAGATTAAAAATATTTTGAGAAGATTGCTTTCGAGTCAATTTGGATTGCATATCAACTCAATTTTTAATAGATTGGGTTGAGATTTTTGCAAAGGATTTTTGCAATTGACAGTAATTCCTCTTCCACACACTTTATTTGATAAGTAATAAAGATCCTGTTTCCCACACATTGGATACCCCAAACCACTCTTCCTCTCCCGATTTAATACACTTCTTCCTCTAGCATTCATAAAAATAGAAACTACCGGAACTGATAGAGCAATCACTACGTTTGGCTAGACTGCATTGTTTGTTGTTGTTTAAGAATATTTTTATTGTTAGACTTATATATATTATATATATATAAAAGAGAATTGTAAAGCAGATGATGTGACACTCTCAAATAATTTCTTTATATTTTAAAAAAATGAGGAAAAAATAGAAAACCGAAGGACGCATAAAAAAAAAAACCTACTGACATAAAAGAAACAGACGCAACCTATCCTTTTAAAATTTTTCATCCCTTCCCCTCCGCTTCTCTAACCTAGGGTTACGCCAAAATACTACTAAACAATGAAAACTCCACTCCAACAATTCTCATTGGCGTCACACAATATACACATTCGCCCATCATTTCTTCTTCTTCTTCTTCTCTAGGGCGTGGTAATTTATTTGAATAAGCATAACCTAAAACATTGTGCCTGGCGCCTCAACAAAGGTAAAACTTGGATCACACAATTACGATAACTTCGAAGTATGACTATTTTTGCAAACTTGATTCACACAAATTCAACTCCAGCATGTCATATTAAACCAAACCAATTGCTATGTGTTTTTTCAATTGTGATTTCCTTCTTTTTGGATTGTTAATTACTCTGAATGTTGTCACTTTAGAATCATATATGATAAAGGTATGTAATAAATAAGCCATGTATTAGTACGTATATTCCTGAACAGTAAACCTCGATCCATGCCCAAAATTTTCTATGTACTATAATTTTATAGTAACACATTCAGACATCGACACATACGTCATAAACAATAATCTTCATGGCCAAAATTCTAATTGGTATGAAAGATTTTGAAGTACCTTTTAATTCTACATAATTCATAACTAAGGTCTAAAGGAGGTTTTGAATGTGCGCTGTACTCAAATGTCCTTTAGATGTTGTAGGTTTAAACAAACCAGGTGGTAAATTTGAGTTAAAGGGTTACTAAATATTAAGTGACATTCTGTAATGCTGTCAGTCCATGTACTATAGGGTTTTTCCCTGGCTTGTTATGGCTAAAATGATTATCTTAATACTGATGAAAGTTTCAAGCAATATCAAAAGAAACAATTCAATGACTTCCTATGTTGCATGTGCCCAATAAATTCATGTTTTCTAGAAATGAGATGTTTCTTTGCACTTCAGTGTGTTGCTTTGTGCAGATCATATAAGTATGACAATAATTTCCTATGAATGCATGAACTTCATATTCTTCATTTAATTATTATTCACGAATAACTATTAATATCCATTGTTTTGATAAGTAACATTGATGTTCATCTTCTAGGTTTATGATTTTAGTTTCTTTCGATATGACCCTGATGCAATACAATATTTGAGTTATGAAGAGATTTCTCTTGCTCCTGATGCAGCCTCTGTAGGTATAGAAATCAAGGTTGTTAGCAAAGGGACAAAAAAAATCCACCAGAAAGTACACAAATGAATATTTAGCTCAAATGATGCTTCAAGATGGATGTGTCATTCTAAATTATATCGGACTCGGACCAGTGGAGTCTAAGGAATCATCTAAAAAGACCGAAATAATTAATAGATATCTTGGCGTTGCTGTTTATACCAGCATTAAACGTGACATGTATTTGCTTGAAAATCAGGTACCTCTGCGGATTCTAAAGATCTTGGTTTACTTGAGATATAATACTCCCAGAGAAGCATTTATAAAGGAGATTTAAAAGTATTCCTTTAAAATGTTCTTCAATGACGATAAAGGAATAATGGAAGCAACTTCTGATCTGGGGAGCGATGTCGTTCACCTCCTTGAAATTTTTCCAAGTGTAATTGTGAGAGGTCAAGATCATGATGGTAAATATGATAGTTCCTGCAATGTTAACATGCTAGCATCGTGCGTGGAAAAAGGTTGCTGCAAAGGTGATGGAGAGGAAATCGAAGGGGATTCATTTAAGGATTTTAATTTTATGTCTACCTTCTATTTTTAAGTATGTGAAGAAAAGAATGCCACTTTATATCTACCATGTTGCGGTCCTGGAAGAAGGTTATTTTTCTTGCTATAACCCATTAATTTGAACTTCCCACGTGATATGTTTAAGTTACAAGATTCAAAGAATATTTCGATACATTAAAATTAGACCAATTTCTCTATATTTACCAATTGTTATCTCCTTCTATAGGGTTTGATTTTCATCGTCTAACTAATTTTTGTACCAACAGTAGACAATGGAATCATACTTTTATATATGATTAATTGCATTGCTACTATTTGACACCAACAGTAACCATTCTGTAGGGATGCCGTGAAGAGTCATTATTCTTGCTGGTACTCACTTCATGTCTCTCTTAATTATAGGTGATGTTGTTGTTCAAGTATTTCTTCATCAGAAGTGTGATAGTATAACCTATACAAGTTTTATGGCAATGCATCGTCCATCGAACTACCATTTGAGAACCAACAATTGTTGGGATCCTAATAGTTTTAAAAATCACAAGATTTTACCCTCTGACAAGAATTGTGACAAATTCAGAGGCACTTGCAGTTTTTCATGACAATGAGCGATTAGCACATGCGTAGAAACTCTGTTAAGCCACCTGTTCTAATATCAAGCGACAAACAACGGCGAATACCAAAGTTGAGTATATGTTTTCCATATTTTTGAAAAATAAAGTTGTCCATAATATTTGAACTGGTCCTGTATTTCTTCTCTTTTTTAGTTATTCTTTATGTTTCTTTGAGAGTAAATTTGTAATGCCATTACCTTAAAGCCTAAAGCTTATAAGAGTGTCAATTCCTCTGTATGATTTTGTACTATTCACTATTGGATAGACTATTCTTGATGTAAGCACCAAAAGACAAGCTCTATATCCTTAAAAATCTTTTTAATTCATCATATATGTAACTTAAACTATTGTAATTAATTAGACAAAATATAAAAAAACTCAAGACAATAAAGATTCATTAGTCTTCAAGATCAAAGAGGAAAATGAATATTATCGAATGATGTCAGTAAGCTTATAAATGTGGTAATTCACACCGCGCGAATCGTGATTAAATTACCTAGTTATTTATAAAATAACAGTACTATCACACATATTCTTTTTTTATTCATATGATAATAACATAAATTTATATCATCAATTATAATTATATTATCAAATTCTATCATCATATCTATATCCTCGGAAATGGTCGAAGTAGTTGAATAGGAGGATCACTATGACTATAGCCATTGGTAAGTTTACCAAGACGAAAATGATTTATTTGATATTATGGATGACTGGTTGCGGAGGCACCATTTGTTTTTGTAGGCTGGTCCGGTCTATTGCTCTTTCCTTGTGCCTATTTCGCTGTAGGGGGTTAGTTCACAGGTACAACCTTTGTAATATCATGGTATATATACCCATGGATTGACCAGTTCTTATTTGGAAGGCTGCAATTTTTTAACTGCCGCACTTTCTACTCCTGCTTTAATTAAATATTGATAAAATTAAAATTTTATATGTCTATGTTTTATTCATTAATTGTTAATTAACTATTCATACTAATAAGTAAAGAAAATAATTAAAATATTTATCAATTTGCAATAATGTAAATGTATGACCATGCATATCGCTTTGTTCATACTTAGATCATACAAATAATAATATCGATAATAGATATTCTATAAAGTTTCATAACAAAATTAATAATTCAAATAATTCATAGCTTAAAATGCATAACAAAATAATTGTCACTATCAAAATATTCATATCGTATATAAAATAAAAAATACTTAAAATAAAATAAAATTAAGAGAAAAAGTATAAAGTCACACCTGAAGTTGTACTGAAAAGTAAAATACACACTTTAACTATTGAGGTGACCTATTACACACTTGAATTACTTAAAAGTTAATTTATTTTCACCCTGACGCACATACAACCAGTCACATGATGGAGAGTGTTTTACACTCGCGCCACATCATCACCATGTTACTGCCATGTCACTGTCACATCAACAATTATGTTAGATTTAAAAAAAAATCCACATCACCCTAATTGCTTCTTCTTCCTTATATGTCATTAACCCACCACCATTGTTGCCATTATGACAATATTTACATCTTCACCACCATATATTTCACCACTCACAACTAAAATTCACTATCGAAATCTTCTCACAATCACTGCCACCATAAAAAAAATTGATAACAACCTAAATAAATTCGACTAAATTCATCATCGGAATCAAGTCATCACCATTGCCACCATTGAAATTCATCACAATCATAATCATAAATTTCTAGTAACGACTTCCCTTAAAAACAACAATCCTCAATTTCGAAACCTTAATTTTGACCCAAGTGAAATTACTAAAAAGGAAAATCAGCCCAAGCAACACAAATAGATTGAAGAAACCGATTTCTACCCCTAATTTTATTTACATAAGCCACAGAAATAAGAATGTGTGCATAGAATAGAAATTCTCAATTTCATCTTTTGCACTCATTCAAATCAGTGAAGGAGATAATACTGTACAAATGAAGATTTGTTCAACTTCGTCTAGCTTGAACCGACCCACTATGGTTTGAACCATGACGATTAAGTTCCTGTGAGACAAAATAACTCCTTTGCTTGCTCCAGTTGTAGTGGGGGAGTAAAGCAGAGTAGTCGTGTCATTTTGTGTCACTCGTTCTTTCAATCTGCTTTCTTTGGATTTTTCTGAATCAATTTTTGTAAATCTCCAATGATTTTGAGATTCAGATTAGAACTGAAATTGCCCATTCCGTCGATGAGAATCATCAGGAGATTAGATTCGATAAGTTTTGGGAGGAGTTGAGGGATTGTGAAGGCGAGAACATGGTTTGAATCATTGATTTGTTTAGCAATTTCATTGTTTGTGTTGAGAGGATTCATTGTGGTCAGGATTATAGCTCTGAGTGACATGACAACGAGGCAAATAAGATGGAATTTGGAGAAAGGAGAAGAACTACCTGGCCTTTACGAATACCCATGTCGTCGGAGAGACTGGTGGCTAAGGATTCGATAACATTCCATATGTTGGAAAAAGTGAGACTCTGACCAGTTGCGACATCGATGAAAGCGATTTTCTCACTATGTACTCGTGAAGAAATGAAAGTCATTATGTCGAGGGCTTCATTCGCCGGAAAAGGAATTGATTTTCGTTTACTGTAGAAAGTTGAATTTGCCGGAGAATAGTCGAATCTTGAATCCACGGCAAAATCATTGCTAATTTGTTCCATTGTTAAAACTTATTTGACCAAACACACCTATTTTTTTCTTTATTTAATTATATTTTCACATCAGCTTTGAGGGTAGTAATAATATCGCTTTCAATATGAATAAGTGTGTAATAGGTCGTTCCAATAGTTTAAGCGTGTAATCTACTTTTCGATACAACTTCAAGAGTGTATTTATGCTTTTTCCTAAAATTAATCTAAACTTATTCGTGTGTTAGTATCATGGTCAATAAAGAGTCTTGCGTTCTTCTTGTGAGCATCCCATCAATGTGCGACAAATATTTGCGTCTTGACAAATAAATATATAAGCCTTTGAGTTCATATGAGATTCCAAATTCATCTCTTTTACCATTTTCCATATCTCACTTTCAAAAATAGGTGGCATAGTTGAAAGTCGATTAATAGCATGCGCCAAATTATCCATGCCACCTATCAACATATTAGCCATATCTTCAAGATGATTATGTTTCACCCTTTTGTTTCTTATAGAAGTTGGTACCTCTGAATAAACATTTGATGTAGGTGCAACATTAGTTGGTTGACTTTACTCTTTCTGTCTCTGTCCCTCAGTATTTTCCAATGACGCAGTATTAATAGAAATAATTTCATCAACTTCATCAATAGCCAATGAACTAGTACTTGATCTTTTTAAATTTTGATCGACACTTCTTTTTAACATGTCTGATCCAGTTTCAGCATACTTTCCAGTAGCTCTATCTTTTTCATTAACATCATTAACTTATCATAATTTCTGATAGACTTGTTCCTCAAATCAGCAGCTTCGGGCTTAGCCTACATATAAAAGACATAACACATTATTGAAGAAAGTAAGATGAATATCAAAATATAAAAAGAAGAGTAAAAACACGAATATACCTGAATCAATTGATCCCATACTTCAGGTTCGACATCCCATATATTTGTCATGAGATTCCATGCAAATCCGCTCATTCCCTTTTGAAATGTATCATAATGTTTGCTGAATTTATTTTTAATTATTCTCATCCGATTGTGAATTCTTTCCTTATTCCGAATTTTATCGGAAAATTTTGATCGTAGCTTCCTTCATATGTTATCCAATGCATATGAAGTGAAATGTTCACCAACCCTATTTCCAATATTTTGCTCATGACAAAATGCATCAATTAATATATCGTCCATAGAATGTGACCAAATACATGTATCACTTGAAGTGACTTCAATATTTTTGACATCTTGACAACTACAAAATTAAAATAAATATTCATAAGAATAAAATAAGAAAATGACATCACATAATATTGAAGCGCTATAATATAAAGTGGAATGCACTATAAGTGATGTTTATAAGCAATAGTTCATAAAATTACTTGCAAATAATTACAAATCAATAAATGTGACAAAAATATTTATTTGAATTTTTCTTCTAAAAAGTTAATCTTGATAATTATTCCACATGACAGCTGCTATGCCATCTCGAATCAACTCTCCTCTTCTAAATTCTTCATTGCTCTCTCTAAGATTTGAAACCTCACTACAAGAAAATATATTTATAGCTACGAAATCTAAGCTATGAATTTGAAAATCGTAGCTATTATTTAGTAATAAACATAAAAATTTAAATTTCATGGCTATCTAAAAAATCATCAAATTTCTTAGCCACGAAAATTAAATTGACAAAGCTAAATTTTTATTTTTGTCATAACTGCTAACAATCGTGGCAATAGTATCTAACTAGCCACAATTTTAATGCTATGATACAATTCTATAGCTAATGATAGGTTTTTGCCGCAGATAAAAGTGATTGTAGCAATAGTAATCCTTTAGCCACAATAAATTGGTTGAACAAAATATTGTAGCTAAATAAATACTTTTACTTCAAGTCATAAAAAACTATGGCAACAACTAAATGAAATAGCCATAGATTTTTTGCTATAATTAAATTTTGTAGCTTATTATTAATTTTTTTCACGAATTTAAACTTATCATAGAAATAATAATTTTTTGGCCACAATAAATTATTTGAAGAAAAATTTGTAGCTAAATAAATAATTTTATTTTAAGTTATAAAAAAATAATGACAATAATTAAATGAAATAACCACAT
>JBCEWC010020930.1:0-10694 GCA_038996855.1 Solanum aculeatissimum
TACTTTCTTTACTATATTTGATTATGTTTATTAATAGATCTAATTCTTCTAATAAGTGTAATTTATATAGTACTAATAATTCTCCTTCTAATGCTAGTCGTTTTATTTCTTGATACTTTTTCAAAGGGTTGTGACTTTCCGGGGGGTTGTGGTTTTTTTGAAAAATTGTGACTTTTACGAAGAGTTGTGATTTTTTCGAATGGTTGTGACTTTTCCAAAGGATTGTGACTATTCCGAATACTTGTAACTTTTTCAAAGGGTTGTGACATTTTAGGAAATATTGTGACCTTTTCAAAGAGGTTTTTTCGAATGGTTTTAACTTTTCCAAAGAGTTGTGACTTTTTCGAAGAGGTATCCAAAGGGTTGTGACTTTTTCGAAGGGTTGCAACTTTTTTGAATGGTTATGACTTTTCCGAATGCTTATGACTTTTCCAAAGGGTTGTGTTTTTTCTAAAGGGTTGTGACTTTTCTAAAGGGTTGTGACTTTTTCAAAATATTGTGACTTTTACGAAGAGTTGTGATTTTTTCGAATGATTGTGACTTTTTCAAAGGGTTGTAACTTTTTTTGAAGGATCATGACTTTTCTGAAGGGTCATGG
This sequence comes from Solanum aculeatissimum, assembly GCA_038996855.1. Taxonomy (NCBI): domain Eukaryota; kingdom Viridiplantae; phylum Streptophyta; class Magnoliopsida; order Solanales; family Solanaceae; genus Solanum; species Solanum aculeatissimum. The sequence continues at coordinate 599 of JBCEWC010020930.1, forward strand.
TTTTTTGAAAAATTGTAACTTTTTTTAATGGCTGTGACTTTTCCAAAAAGTTGTGACATTTTCGAAGGGTTGTAAATTTTTTAAAAATTTGTGACTTTTTCGAAGAGGTGTGACTTTTTCGAATGGTTGTAACTTTTTCAAATTGTTGTGACGTATTTGAAGGATTGAGACTTTTTCGAAGGGTTGTGATTTTTTTGAAGGGTTATGACTTTTTCGAAGGGTTGTGACTCTTTTGAATGGTTGTGACTTTTTTAAGTGGTTGTGACAGGTAAGAGTACCGTTTAATCAGAACCGACGCCTTTCAAATTTTTTTAAAACTTTTGTTAGACTATTTAATTGATTTTTAAAATATTAAATTATTTAATAAAATAAATAAATAAGATTATGTGAGAGATTTTGTTTTAAGGGTCGTGACTTTTCTGAAGGGTCATGGCTTTTTTGAAAATTTGTTACTTTTTTGAAGAGGTGTGATCTTTCCGAATGGTTGTGAGTTTTTCGAAGGGTTATGACTTTTTTGAAGGATTGAAACTTTTTTGAAGGGTTGTGACTTTTTTGAAGGGTTGTGACTTTTCTGAATGTCATTATCGTCAATACTTTGGTCCAAAAATTCCCTTATCGTCATTTTTGGACCAAAGTATCATTGACAAGGACATTTTTGGACCAAAGTCTAAATCAAGGGCATTTTTGACCCTTTTCCATTAGTATCAGGACATTTTTGACCCATTACTGATAGTACAAGGGCATAAATGGCCCAAAGTATAAACTGAGGGCATTTTTGCTCCTTTCTGATAGTACAAGGACATTTTTGACCCTTTTCCCTTTTAGTTATTTTCGGAACCAAAATTTAACTTTGGTCAACATTTAGAGTTTAGAAGCTTGGATCGAAATTCCAACAGTTCCACAAGTTTCGTATGGTGAAACTAATGCTAGAAATGATCTCGTAATATTCTTTAGAGTTGCCAAAAGCAATTTTGGTATTTTGAGTTTTAAACTAGTTTCATTGAGTTGCATTGGTAATTATGGCATGGAGGTCTTGAAATCTATTTATGATTATTTTGTTGAGTCCGGAGCATTGTTTCTGGTATAGATACATATTTGGTTTGTGAAATTGTGATTTTGAATGAGTTCTGAAGGTCCTTTCCGAGTTGGGAGTTGGACTAGGCTTTGCTGATATTTCTGATAACTAGTGCAGGCACATCTCTTCTCCATGTTCGCCGAGAAGCCTCCATGTTCGTGCAGGTGTCAGGGCAATTTCCTTCTCCGCAATCGCGGAGTACACATGTGTGTGGCCCCCCTCATGTTTCTTCTCCTCGTTCGCGGGTTGGTCTCCACGTTCGTGGAGGTCATTTGGTCAACCTTCTCCGCGTTCGCGGGACCCCACCCACGTTCACAGAGCATATTTGTCACCTGCACTGTATTAAATTTGAAACCCATCATTTTTATCCTATTTTTGAACTTTCAAAGCTTTTGAGGCGATTTTGGAAGAGAATTTTTGAAGAATAATTTTTGGTAAGTGATTCTAACACTATTAATTATTTTGTACAAGTTTTATCTTGATTTTATCTTAAATTTCATGACTTTGAATGTCCAAATTGGAGATTTTTAGACTGTGATTTCTAAACTTTAAATGTGGATTTCACATTCATTTTAAATAGGATTTTAGTGGGATTTTCATCCATAGACTCAATTTGCCGTGTAGAACTTGATTTTAAAATCAATTTGTAGATTCATAAATTTTGAATTTTAGCCCTAAATTTTACCACTTTGCTCTTCAGCCTAATTCATGCCAATATGGGTATCAAAATTCATCTCTTGATGAATAGTATCTATTGTTAATCAATTCAGTGATCGTTTAGAGGATTGAGTAGATTGAATGCTTATTTGAGTGCGGTTTCAACATTAAGATAGGTTCACTAACTTTTTGGGACTGAATTTGAGTTATTGTTCATGTTTATGTGCTAATTGTGAGAACTAGATTGATTCATGAGTAAATGGGTTGAGATGTTAGGACTGTGAAGGGAATAGGATCCTGGTTATGCCATAAATTGGGTATATTATAATCCTATTGATAAATTGAGATGGGATATTGTGAATTGAGATAATTTGGGATATGAATGAGATAATATGATACTTGTTATGCTGTCATGATAACCTTTGGTAATTTGATAGCTTATGAGATATTTTTTAGGGTATTTATATTTTGAGACGAGTAAGGTTCGATATTATTTGTATGCTTGTACATTTGGGACGAGTGAGGTCTGATATTGTGATACACTTGACTATTGATAAAATTATGTTGAACTGAGACATGTTGATAGTTTGGGACATTAACTAAAGCACTTGACATTACTTTCCATGATGATATGAAGCATATTTATTAACAATCTTATCATGTTGTTATTGTATATATCTTGACATGTATTATTGGCATACACCTGCTCCATATTGCATCTGTACCACTTGAGTCATTGTCATACTAAGGACACCCCTATACAATTTTCTTAAAATGTCTTGAGGTACTTTCATGTCTATGTGCATATTGTGATGAGTGAGGTCCGATATTGTCAGTAAATTAGACTATCTGTATGAATATGAGGATTGAGGCTTGAGGATAGTTTCGTGGTATCATTTGTGGCACTTGTTATTATCTTATATGATTCTATGATGTTTACTTACTAGCATTATATCATAATGTTAATTTATGTTTTGAATTATATCATTTACATGCATTCACTCGATATTATGTTGTAAAACACCTTGACCCGGGCAAGAGGCAAGGTAATACACATACAACCCCTTAACCCGGGAAAGAGACAAGGGTAATACTTACATAACCCCTTTTCTCAGGCAGGAGGCAAGGGTATTACTTTTAAAAACCCCTTGACCCGGGAAGGAAGGAAGGGTAATATATATATCACTTCTCAAATGCCTTCACCTAGGCAGGAGGAAAAAGTAATATATACCATTTTTCAATCCTTTTTTTACCACGTGTAGGTGGAAAGATTGGGGTACCGTGACACTCCTTGACCATGGGCAGGTGCAAGGTTGTATTCATACATCTCCTATGCATTGCATTATTTACTATTTATGCTAGTTTTACATGAACTCATATATATATGTAGGTATAATGTGTACTAACCTTCTTGATGCAAGTGATAGAAGTCTTCATTATTACATTCTTGTTTGATTTTTCTTACCCATTCGGTTGAACCTATTAGGTATATTTTGATGTACTCATCTCTTATTTGTTTCCTTCCTACAGATCGAGCAAAGAGACCCACACAGGGTAGTTGATCATTCTAGCTAAGTTATTATCCATCCATCGCAATCTTAGTGGCTAAGCTCAAACTTTGAGTCATCGTGGATCTTTGAGTCTTCTTTTTATTGATTCTATTATAGACTTTGCACAAAATATTTTGTGACAACTTCTTATCTTCTTTTGAGACAGTTGTATTTACTCTTCTACACTATTTTAGATGCTCTTGTACTCATGACTCCAGGTTTTAGGATTTCTTCTGATATGTTGTTGATATTTTTGCTTTATTTCATTCTTCTTTAGTCGTGATCCAATTTTGGATCGTGACAGTTTGGTATCAGATCTCTAGGTTTGTTGGGCTCATGAGTCAAGAGTAGGTTGTCTAGTAGTGTAACGACCTAAAAATTTTCGAAAAAACTTCTTATGGTTGGTCTTGTATGATGCTATACTGGTCATGGTTGCGTTTTGGTAGCCACGGGTTGAGTTTAAGTGGCCCAACGCAAAACAGATCATTTGGTGGCCTAGAGAGGCCGTTTGGACAGTAAACTTGGAGGTAACATAACTTTTGATACGGGTTGAACTGTATGGGCTGCTACTAATCAAATTGAAGATCATTGAATTATCTTCGAAACTCTACTGGTTTAACTTGATTCAGAATTTGTATGAGGAAGTTATGGACAAAATAATGAGACTGCCTGAAATTTGGAAGACATTGGAAATAGGCACTGAAAATGGCCCAAGGCAAGGACCACGGACCGTGTGAGGGTCCACGGTCTATGTGGGGGTCCGTGCCATGGTCCAGTGAGCTGGGGGTGGCAAGGACCCACCCCATAACCCAAGGCATGGCTCATGGACCACCCCACGACCCGTGAGACCTTAAACGGTCCGTATGGGTGGCCGTTGAGTGGGGCAGAGGGATGGAAAACTTGTGGGGTTGATTCATGGGCCAAGTGTGGCTCCACGGACCAGTACACGGTCCATGTGAAGCTACACGACCCGTGAAACCCCTCGTCAAGTGGTCTAGAAAGTCCATCAAAAGTTCAAGCCGAGGCGAAACCTAAGTGTTGGCTCACGGCCACTTCTACGGACCGTGTGTTGCTTGGAAGGTCACTATAGCTACTCCGTGAAGCACTGTGTGACAGTTAAATTTCCATTTCATTAATGATATTTTCGTGATTTAATAAAACCCTAGGCCCCTTTTAGGCATCCTACGGTCCCCTAAACCCCCTTAACCTAACCCTAACTCATTTTCATCCATTCTAATCCCCCTCATTACACTTTGAAGAATCCTAAATTGCTCTTGACCTCCATTGTTGGAGCTTGAAGAAATTTGGGGAAGACAATCTTGCTCACTTAAATCTTCAATTCCTTTGGTTATTGTAAGGTATGTGAAATTTGATTCAAGGATTCTCTTCCATCCTTGAAGACCCAAGAACCCTAACCTTTAATTTTGATTTTAAGATTTCTTTAAGTTTTGGGTTCTTCCAATTTTGAAGTAATTAGTTGATTGGGTTTATGTGCTGTAGATTTTAGGTGATTTAATCATGTTTTAAGCTTGAATTTTATGAATGTTCATGGAAACTCTTGAAGAATCAAAATGCATGTCCCTTTATGATTAAATTATGCATGGGTAATTTATGTTATGCTTTAATTATCGATTTTCTCATGATTTATGATGAATTTAACTCTCAATTTGTGAACTAAGTTTGAATTCCATTACCCATGTTCTTGATCCTCGTTTATGGCATATGCATGGAATATTGTTATGGTAAAACTCTTGAAATGATTTGATATGTAAGGCTTGTGATCACATAGTCTCTTGCCATGGCTCTTTGAGCATACTTGGGTGCTTGCACCACCATGCCATGTTTGAATGCTTGATATGATAAGCTATGTAGATGGACTACTCTTATTGCATTGACATGGAATGATCATGAAATGTTTTTGAAACTCTTGATGGCCCTTGGTCTAAGATTAAGTATGATTTGATCAATGGTTTTGTTTGACTAATGATGCATGCTTTGAAAATAAATGTAAGTCTTTTCGATTTGATGTTGCATGTATATATACGTATTCCCATGGGATGAGACTTTGTACCGAGGGATTGGAGTCGGGTGGACTATCTCCACAGGGTCCATATTCCTTTCTATCAAACCATGTGCTACCATAGGATTTCTCCCTATATGGGATGACTTGCATGTTTCCCCTTGTTTCAAGGGTTGAATAGGGTACTACTTGGCAAGTAGTCCGGATCCGGGTAGTGGCTCGCTCGGGTCTTCCATGTTGTCGGTTGAGGTTACATCCCCTCTTTATATTGATCATAGGATTGCATCTCATGCATCATGGCATAACATCTTGTTATATTACTCTTTTGCTACATGTATTCCTTTCGTATCATTTGTCCCCTTGTCATGTTGTTTGGTCATACTATATTGTCATATGCATCGCATGTTAGCATACTTAGTGCTTAATAGTGGTGAGCCCTTTTGTTCAAGGGCAATAACCACCGTCTATCTACCTATTTTATTTTATGTTGTTTATTCTCTTATGTTTTGAGGGTGAGCCTCAAACTTGACGAGGCCCCGCTTATTCATGTAGAGGCTTGTTGGACCATTCTAAACTCTTGTACGTTGACTTGTTATGTTAACATTTTGGTTATGTAATACTATACTATTTATCCTTGATTATGAGAATGACCTCTTATTATGCTTATGGTATGAATGTTGGGAATTATGAATGATTATGTGCTTATGTGAAACGTCCCATAATCTCGGTGTGCCCCCATAGTGGAATCTTATTTACCCGTCTTCATAGAGATAATTATTGTGTGTTATGTGAATGCATGCTTGTCCCATTCCCGATATCATCCCCATAGCTTGAGTCCTAAGTCCCAAATCCCTTAGAGCTTATGTGTTATGTGTTTAGCTTTCACGCTTCTGAACCGATGATGTGTGAATTGATGCTATGATGGCTTGATCGAGGACTTTTGGGTTCTTCTTCACCATGTCACATCTAGGCCCCCTATCCGGATCGTGACAAGTAGAGTCTTGTGGATCAGTATGTTGACATCCATAACCATCTTCGGGAGGCTACGGGGCACTTACTAGTAAACTCTTCATATATTTCTTCTATTCATACATTTTCTTCATATTAGCCATTTTGAAAGTGTCTAATCTACTTCATACTTGAAGATGCCGATGACCAGATCTCGATGATCAATGGAAGAGCTCGATCCTACTGATGTGGCTCTCACTTGTGGTTGAGGCGGGGCTTGTGATAGGGCCAAGGGCCGAGGATGTAACGACCCAAATTTTTTTGAAAAATCCTTATGGTAGGTCTTGTATGATTTTATACTATTCATGGTTGAATTTTGGTAGCCACGGGTTGAGTTTAAGTGGCCGAAAGCAAAATGGACCTTTTGGTGGCCTAGAGAGGCCGTTTGGACAGTGAGCTTTGAGGAGACATAACATTCGATGAGGGTTGAACCATGTAGGATACTACATATAAAATTGAATCTCTTTGAGTTATATTCACAACGTAACTGGTTTCACTCGATTCAGAGTTTGTATGAGGAAGTCATGGCCAAAATAGTGAGACTGCCCGTAATTCAGAAGACGCTGGGAATAGGCCCTAGAAATTGCCCAAGGCTAGGACCACGGACCGTGTGAGGGTACGTGGTCCATGTGGGGGTCTGTGTGGGGGTCTAATGAGTTCTGGGTGGCCTGGACCCACCCCATAGACCAAGTGAAGTCTCACGGACCACCCCACGGTCCGTGAGACCTCCAAAGGTCCGTTTGGATGGCCGTCAAGTGAGGCAGTGTCTTGGACAGACTGTGGGGTTGGTTTATGGACCAAGTGTGGCTCCACGGACCAGTACACGGTCTGTGTGAAGCCAAATGGACCGTGCCCCCTTCGTGAAGTGATCCAGAAAGTCCCCGAATGTTCGAGTCGAAGCAGAAACTAAGGCATGGTACACAAACAGGTACACGGTCTATGTACCACTGGACGAGACCTGGAAGCCAACCGTGTGACACTGTGTTTCAGTTAAATGTCCATTTCATTAATGGTTAATTCATAATTTAATTAGTCCTTAGTCCCCTTTTAGGCATCCTAAGGTCCCCTAAACCCCCTTAACCTAACCCTAACCCCTTTTCATCCATTCTAAGGCTCCTCATTACTCTTTAAAAAATCCTAAATTCTCTTGACCTCCATTGTTGATAGCTTGAAGTAATTTGGGGAAGACAACCTTTGCTTGTTTAATTCTTCAATTCCTTTGGTCTATTGAAGGTATGTGGGTTTTGATGCAAGGATTTCCTTTCATCCTTGAAGACCCAAGAACCCTACTCTTTAATTTTTGATTTTTAGATTTCTTTAAGTTATGGGTTCTTCCAATTTTTAAGTAATTAGTTGATTAGGATTATGTGCTATAGATTTTAGGTGATTTAATAATGAGTTAAGCTTGAATTTTATGAATGTTCATGAAAACCTTTGAAGGATCAAAGTGCATCTCCCTTTATGATTTAATTATGCATGGGTAATTTGCATAATGATTTAAATATGGAATTTCTCATGATTTATGTTGAATTACCTTTTAAATTTTGAATTAAAGTTTGAATTCCATTACTCATGTTCTTGTTCCTCATTCATGGCATATGCATTGAAGATTGTTATGTAAAAACTCTTGATGAAACTCTTGTTTTGAAATGATATGTAATGCTTGTGATCACATAGTCTCTTGTTATGGCTCTTTGAGCATATTGGGTGCTTGCACCACTTTTACATATTTTGAATTCTTGATATGATAAGCTATGTAGATGGGCTACTCTTATTGCATTGATATGGAACGATCATGAAAATGATTTTGGAAACTCTTGATAGCCTTTGGCCGAAGCTTAAGCATGATTTGATCAATCATTTTGGTTTGACTAATGATGCATGATTTGGAAAGAATGTAAGTCTTCCGATTTGAATTTTGCATGTATATATATGTATTCCCGTGGGATGAGACTTAGTACCGAGGGATTGGAGTCGGGGTGGACTTTCTCTATAGGGTCCATAATCCTTTCCATCAAACCATGTGCCAACATGGCATTTCTCCCTATATGGGATGACTTGTAAATTTCCCCTTGTTTCAAGGGAGATTAGGGTACTACTTGGAAAGTAGTCCGGATCCGGGTAGTAGCTCATTCTAGTCTTCATTTTTGTCGGTTGAGGTCACATCACCGCCATATTATGATCATAGGATTGAATCTCATGCACCATGGCATAACATATTTTTATATCATCCTCGGTTACGTACATTCCTTTCGTACCACTTGTCCCTTGGAATGTTGCTTGGTCATACTATATTGTCATGTGCATTGCATGCCCGCATACTTAATACATATTATGTGCTAACCCATATTCTTTGTCTACATGTTCTAACCATGTAGGGACTGGAGACGACTTTCATATTCTACCGGACGACGCTTGATCGTTGTTTATGACTTTGCTAGTGGTGAGCCTTTTTGTTCAAGGGCAATAACCACAGTCTATCTACCTAGTTTTTATTACGTCATTTACTTTACTTATGTATTGAGGGTGAGCCTCAAACCTTGTCGAGGACCGACTTATCTATGTAGAGGCTTGTTGGACAAATCTAGACTCATGTATGTTGACTTGTTATGTTAAACATTATGGTTATGTAATACTATGCTTATTAGCCTTGATTATGAGAGTTGTTCTTAATTATGCTTACGACTTGAATGTTGGGAATTGTGATTGACTATGTGCTTATGTGGAAAGTCCCATAATCCCGGTGTGCCCCCATAACTTGAATTCCCCTTACCCGTCCTCTTAGAGATAATTGCTATGCGTTATGTGAATCCATGCTTATCCCATTCCCGACAACATCCCCATAGCTTGAGTCCAAAGTCCCGATTCCCTTAGAGTTTATGTGTTATATGCTTAGCTTCCGTGTTTCTGAACCGATGATGTGTCTGATGATGCTATGATGGCTTGATCGAGGACTTTCGGGTTCTCCTTCGCCATGTCACATCTAGGCTCCTATCCGGGTCGTGATAAAGATGGTATCAAAGCCCTAGGTTTGTAATGATCCTCAAAGTCCAACATGCCGCGTCAATTAGAGTCTTGTTCATGGGTATGATGCGCTTCATGTCTATGAACAAGAGGCTATGACAACGTTTTTAGGAATTGCCTCATTTCATTTCTTTATTATGTCGTACCATGAGATCTTACGAAGACTCTTTCTAAACTTTGGTATTTTGTTGCTCTTTCAGAAAATGCCTCCCAAAGGAGCTCCCTTTCCCCGTCACGCTCCGGAAGTTGAGGAACTAGCTCCTCGAGCATCGGTTGAGAAACAGGTGTCCCATGCCAAGTTCAGGAACGTTGTCTCTATGTTGGCCGACGATGTGGCTAACCAAGCTCGACCGGTCAACCGGGTCAATGTCTCTACTCCGCCTTCAAGGGTGAGGGACTTCACTCGTATGAACCCTCTGGAATTTTATGGTTCTAAGGTTGACGAGGATGCCTAAGAGTTCGTGGATGAACTCACTAAAGTGTTAACAATTATGGGGGTTAGTTCGGCTTATCAACTCAAGGATGTGGCACAAGTATGGTATAATCAGTGGCTTGTGGAGAGGGTGATGGATGTGAAGATTTGATGGGAGGAATTCAAAATGGCCTTTCTTGATCGGTTCTTCCCACTTGAGCTTAGGGAAGCTAAGATGACCGAGTTTATCAATCTTCTTCAAGGTACTATGATCGTGAGGGACTATGCCCTCAAGTTCACAAAACTCTCCAAGTATGCTCCTATGCTTGTCTCGGATCCCCGTGCAAGAA
>JBCEWC010020931.1:0-10694 GCA_038996855.1 Solanum aculeatissimum
CCACCATGGGTTAATTCCCTATATAGGGAACTCTGTCATGTTACCCCTTGTTTCAAGGGTGTTTAGGGTACTACTTGATAAGTAGTCCAGATTCGGGTAGTGGCTCGCTCGAGTCTTTTCATTTTGTCGGTTGAGGTTACATCCCCTCTATATATGATCATAGGATTGCATCTCATGCATCATAGCATGGCATATTGTTATACTACTCTTTGGCTAAGTGAATTCCTTTAGTATCACTTGTCCCCATGACATGTTGTTTGGTCATACTATACTTGTCATATGCATGCATGCCCCGTATACTTAGTGCTTAATTGTGCTAACCCATATTCTTGTCTACATGTTCTAACCATGTAGGGACCGAGAGTGATATCTACATTTTACCGGACTACGCTTGACACCTTGTTGAAGACTTGCTAGTGGTGAGCCCTCTTGTTCAAGGGCAATAGCCACCATCTATCTACCACATTACTTTATGTATTTACTTTTCATGTCTTGAGGGTGAGCCTCAAACTTGTCAAGGCCCCGCTCATCTATGTAGAGGCATTGTTGGACAAATCTATACTCTTGTAAGTTGGCTTGTATGTTGGATATTTGATTATGTAATACGATGACAATTACCTTGATCTATGATAATGTCTCTCTTATTATGCTTGTGACTTGCATGATGGATATTATGAATGATTATGTGTTTATCTGGAAAGTCCTGTAATCCCGGTGTGCCCCATAGTGGAATCCCATCTCCCCTTTCCCTTAGAGATTATTGTTATGTGCTATTTGTAAGCATGCTTGTCCCATTCCCGTCATTGTCCCCATAGCTTGAGTCCCAAGTCCCCAATTCCTTAGAACTTACATGTTATGTGCTTAGCATCCGCGTTTCCGAACCGATGATGTGTGTAATGATGCTATGATGGCTTGATCGGGGGTTTTCGGGTCCTCTTTCGCCATGTCACATCTAAGCCCCCTATCCGGGTCGTAACACAAAGCCTACAGGAAGAATTAAAATTGAGAATGTATTAGATGTGACATACCAAAATGATCTTGCACTTGTTCAATAACAAATTGATGTTGACTTGGAGACCATACTATACTAGAAGAGGTTTCTGATGATGAATTAATAATGTCAACCATTTAGGAAGAATTAGATAAGGAATATAAATCATTGGAGGAGGAGGAATGAGAGGATAATAAATATGAAACAACTAAGGAATCAGAATAGAAGGATAACAAATATGAAACAAGCGAGGAGGAATAGACTGGTAGATTATAACTAGCATATAAGTTAATTTATTTTGCTAATACTAAAATTATTTGATTTGTATTTTATATATTTTATTTATGTTACTTTACATTTAGATGTCATTAGGTGATGGTGATAGATCTCAGAATCATCTTGGGGTTACCCAGTCTAGTATAACTATAGTCTAGGAGACTTGTTGATCTTGAGGATATCCCAGGACATATTTTTTCAGCACCAAATATTCAACGTCTCCCAACTGCTAGTCCGACACATATTACTTAAGTGCCTTTTGGGACTATGAATCCTCTAGCTTACCATTGTTAGTTTCACTGACCATGGGCCACTTCTTCTTCTTGACAGATTAGATTGACTTCGCATGATCATACCGATCAACTACCTACAAATGTTTATCCTCGAACCATATCTTCGACTACTCCATCTCCTATAGTTCCATTTCCTACATCTCAATCTCCTCACCTATCTACCCTGAGACTTAGATATTCTTCTAGTGATAATACTAGAATTCAACAATCGATTAAATATTACACATATCCTCCATCATTAGCTTCGCCGTTTATCTACTGCTGCACATGAGATAACATATGATGTGCTTGAGTTTGCTCCTAGATAAAGGGACAAACTAGGAAGAGTCGTGATAGAGCCTGATGGATCATTGTAAGTTTTTTTTTATTAATTTAATTTTTTATATTAATAAATTATAGATTAACTAACTAAATTTCTTATTATGTGTATTGCAAGTGGCATCCTTCGAAAGAGGCTAGAAAGACTCTACAAGAGAGTGTTAGGAGGTTATACACTCAGGTGTATCACTTTTGGCGGGAGATTCCAAATAATATCTACCAAGTGTTGTTTAATGATTTCAAGGTATATATATAATATTTTGAATATTTTTTACTTAACTTATTTCTTAACATTTTTCAAGATTTTATGTACCTGGCAGCCGAAGTACAACATGATTATTGCGATCACTTTTGAGAAAAAAATGCCCGACTATCTTGCTGGCTAAATAAAGCAAGGGATAATGGAAAAGCTAATAGTTGGATGCAGCCAAATGTATATGAAGATTTATGTCGGTATTGGGATACCTATGAATTCAAGGCTTTGTCCAAGCAAGCTAAAAAAACAACAGGAAGCCTAAAGGGTGGCTCATTGTACACTAGAGACGCAAAGAGTGTTGGTACCATTACAAGGGAGATGGTAAGATTTTTAAAATTTTAGGTTCAAGCATACACTCTAAAATAAATTATTTAGTACAAAATATAATTTTATTAATTGTATTTTAATTTATAGAAAAACCAATTGGGGTGGACTCCCTTCCGTGATGATACTTTTAAGAAAACGCATATAAGGAAAAAGGAAAATGAGTCAAATTCGGATCAGTGGGTGGAGCAAAGAGCCAAAAAAGCATATGTAAGGTATTGTCTCTAAATTTAATCCTCCACATGTCTTTAAATTTAATTCTCCACTATCTCAGAAGATACATCTTTGACCTTTACCCTCAAAATGAATGTCTTTGTTCTTGTATCATTCTAAGGCTAACCTACGTCTCACTAATTGTATTTATTTTTTTACTCTAACTCTTTTCAATTTTGTTCGAGCAGTGTGTCAAAACATTCTACATCTTTTCATACAATCGTGTTACTCATTAAATAGTAGTAATTTATAACTTTATAGATCCACTAGTCATTATTGCCATACTGAATTCATTTAATAAAAAATTCTTATCATATGATTGCATCCTGATCATAATCCATCACAAATTCTTATTATCATTATGCTCAGTAGCCATTTCCATCATCTTGAAGTGAACCTTATTATCGACATGATACTTTAAACCAGTTATACCAATAAAATTCAATTTTATACGCACTGTCCTACTAAAATTCTCCATTGCCTTCCTCCAAGTTACTGGTTGGGACATTATTTATCCATAAGATTATCATTCCAATATTGATCCACTCATTTGGAGCTTATTATTAAATCACCTATCCTCATTTAAATTACTGGAGATACTATTCACCACCTACGCATTAGTCATACCAAAGATCCACTAAAATTTCTCTTATCAATGCTTAATCCAAGTGTTCATAGTAACAAACTAGTTGGTTTCTCAAATGTGGATGCAATATCGAATCTCATTACACGAGTATATGACACTTTCTCATCTTATGTTGGTGACATAGTTTATGGATTTTGAGTTATTTGTACTCATACCCAAATTGATGCTCAATAATAATCTCAGAACATTGTGCTCATATCTACCAACATTTTAAATCATCTCATCAAGTCTCATTGGGCTCTCATAAAAACAAACTTATCTTAATCATCAAATCTTTCTTTTAAAACAAAATAAATATACTTTCAACTCTTTCAAAAATCATCAAAATCATTTCTCAAAACATCATGTGCTTTCATTTAAAACATACTTCAAAAGTCATTCACACATCTTGAAGACTCTTTCTGAAATCATTGTTTATGCTCAAAGACTCATATTCACGTAGACTTAGTAAAATATGTTCAAATCAGTTTAAAATCATATTTGCTGAACATACAAAAATGACCACCAATCGTAATTCAAAATAATGTATAAAATCAAATATGATCTTCAACTAGAATCAATGGAGATGAAGAGGCACGTGGACGAACTCAGTCCAGCATTGCGTTAGCATTAAGGTCAAGAGTGGGCCTCTGTGAGTCAAAACATATTGAAGATAACTTTCATCCGAAATGTGGAATGAAGATAGAATAGGATAAGCCAACTAGACCCGAAAGGTCTTCCCATTAGAGTAAAAATCAATAAACTAGCCTCCCTTACAAAATTTCTTAGATGTTATCATCTTGATGAAGCATCTAGATTCACCCCCTCTAATATATCACAAAATCAATCACTTTTTGCAAAATACCTTGCTGAAGTAGTCACCTAAAAGCTCGAATCTGCAAATTCCACTCTCATCCCTTCACAATACGAGGAATCCACTCTTTTGAACTAAATTAAGTTTGAGTGATATATCTGGACAAGGCACGAAACTTAGCCTCACAAGCTATAACAAACATCTTTCTTTGCTTTATATTAAGGAGCTCATCTCTCTTTTTATCTCTCAAAGCTCGGGAAATATATTTTTTCATGAAAAAAATTAGAAAATGTCATCCAAGTCATAAGTGGTGCTTTTGATTGTCAGTACTCAACATGATACCTCTACCATATTTTGACATCTCTTGAAATTGGTATGTCACAAACTAAACAACAAAATTCTTTATTATATATATCTTATGACCTAACTCATGAAAATCAACAAAACAATTATACGCATCTTCAAATTTAATATCCTCAAAGAGCAAGAGTTTCAATGTTAAGAACATAACAAAGAGATCATGTGGGTCATTATTCATCAAGGCCTGTATTCAATCGAGCAAACATGCATGTTTCAAAGGACGCATCCATATGAGGAGCTATAATAGGTACATGTTGCTCTGGTTCTAGGCATTGCAGAAGTGAGTAAAGAAGATCAGTTACAAATCGGTATCACCTAGATAACAATTGGATTCAAGTAATAACATGAAAAAGATAAAGAAGAGAGTTTTCCTAAGGTCCTGTAGCCTCTTGAAGAAAAATAAATGCATCCTCGTATCATTTTGCAAAACTCTACTAGACCTGTCCTTGTGTGATGAGGCCACTGAACCTAAAGATCTAATACCAAGTTTGTTATGACCCAAAATAGTTTATGAGTGACACCTACACCTAACATCCTAAGTGAGCGAACCAATGATACAAATTACAACCTATATTAACAATTTAATTTATATAATACGATAATAATTGAAAGCTCAAATTTATAAAACAAGTAATAATAAACATCACTGAGTCTATTACACATTATATTCTTAAAACCTGAAAGTCATCACATCAAGGACGTCTAATCCCAAATACTAAGTCTAACAGTAGAAACACTAAAATAGATAAAATTAAATAATTTATGTCCAAATTCTAAGGACAATATTCCATGTTCGAGAGAATCTAATACGAGCTAGGAGGATAACTCACCTTGGAATCTGATGTATTGGAGATCGGATAGAGACGAGGGTGAGTCAAAGTTGATGGAGCACTCGTTGCACTCCACAAAAGTAATAACAAAGAAAAATACAAGTAGGGGTCAATACAGGGCAACATATACTGAGTAGGTATCATCAGCCAACTCCAAAAAAAGATTAATATGCATAAGTAATATCAAGAAATCAACTATAACACTTAACAAGTGGAAAGCAACAAGAAACAAATAGAAGTGATAACATCATAAAATAATTACAAGCATGAGGACTCAGACCTCCACACCACACTTCTTTTGGGAGATAGGTTCTTTGAAACTAAGTATATTAAGTCATTTCAATGTGTTTTTTAATTTTATCATGCTAGAATGTGAAGCCCGATCCAATATATATCATGTCAGAATGTGACACCTGATCCCATAATATCATGTTGAAACGTGACACCCGATCACATAATATCATGTCAGAACATGTAATTCGATCCCATAATATTGTGTTGGAAGGTGACATCCGATTCCATAATATTGTGTCAGAATATGATACCCGATCATATAGTATCGTGCAGGAACGCGACACTTGATCCAAATATATTTAATTCATCATTTTTATCATTTCTTTCCACTTCATTAATGATAGTTCATCAAGCTTTCTTTATTCAAGGCATAATTTTTATAAGGCAAGTTTAAGATTATGGATTTCATGATCTTGGGATTGCAGACCAATCACAACACATATCAATCATCCAAATCACAATAATTAAATTCATAGAAAAATTTCACAACATCACTCAATGAATATCAATTACTATTAAGAGTCTCTCTAACACAGAATAAACCATAACCTACCTCAACCGAAGAACCAAAATCAAGTAAGCTAATCTATTAGTGCTTTTCATTTCCTCAATGCCTCAAAATATTTCAAATCTATTTATTTCGATAATAATACGAATCTAATGACATCCACATTGCTATATTTATTTTTGACTCAAAAATTGAGTAAAAAAGTCACCCTGAGCCCTTGAATTCGAATCCAATATTTTTTCCAGATTATATTTACTCATAATAAAATAAATTCATATGCCAAACTTTAGCTAAAATGGATTGTTATTCGATCCCCAAATCAAGATTTTATTCTAAGAACCCTAGACTATATTTTTCTTACTTAAACTTAAATTGTAAACATTTCTACCCTAAAAATCTATTCACAATCTCATAAAAACTTAATAGAAAGAATGAGAATAATTACCTTGATGATTTAGGATGACAATCTCAATTTTTTCTTTCTTCTTTTTCTTTCTTTTTCTTCTTCCTTTTCTTTTCTCCACTATTGTTCTTCGTGTGCATGTGTTACTGTTTTCATTTTCATTTGGGGATTTGGGTCGTTTAGCCCCTTTGTCCCCCTTTTCTCTTTTTTTAATTTTTTTTTCTTATTTATTAAACCTATTATGTATTAAAACTGATAAATCATATTAACCTTATTTTTAATAAATATAGGATAAGTAGTTTATGGTATTACATAATTTACCATTTTAGTCTACTAATTAAATTAATTATCTAAAATTACTTTTAACTAAATAGTGAAAGTTATCGAATACTCTAAAATATTCTTTAAAAAAAATTATGAGATAAATCTTTTATAACATACAAAACTCTACATCTCAAAATGACTTAACAGGTCGTTACACATAAAGGCCAAATTTATGAAATGTGCTCCCGAAATAACATACGAAGACTCCAATCAGGTTTACAAGATATTGAATTGTCATGTCAAGATGAGAACACTAACGGGGTTCAGATAGCTGTCACGTCTTAGAAAATTACAAAACTTAGACGTGTATTGGCAGATTCTGAAGCACGAAGGTCTTATGAGCAAAAGAAAATGAGTCAACAAGTTGAGCAAATCAAAGAACAAGTACTCAATCTAGCCCGACAGCCTTCACCCCATCCATCTACTCCCAATAAATCTGATAAGAGTGATGATTTTGTTGAAAATATTCCCTAGGTTTCCTTCAATTTAAGTTTTGGACAAGTTGAAATGTTTGCTAAACTATGAAATAATTTAAAACATTGTAAAGTAAAAATTTATTCATTTTTAATGTTTAATTATTGTTGTTATTACGTATTTTGTATGTTCTAGTTGTTGTTAATTGTCTTGTATTGAATTATATTTTTATGGTTGGTCGACAACAGAAACTACAGGTTTCTGCTGTCAAACAATTGCAGAAAAAACAACAGACTAGGTACCTATGTCCGTTTCTTTTATATAATTTTTTAATAAAAATTTCAGAAAATCAATGAACTAGGTCCCTATGTCCATCGCTTTTCTATATTTAAAAAAAAGATTTTTAGAAAAGCGTAATGACCTTGCCAGTCATTTTTGAGTTTATCAAGAAAAAAATTTATTTTACCCATTCGAAAGTTTCTTTGGATTTATTTTGAACTATTTGTATTGTTGAAACTCAGATCTAGTGTTTTAAAAGTGAAAATATGAGCTTTGACAATTTTGGAAACTTAAGATATTAAAAAAGTGAGTTTTTATACCATTCTACGTTTTGAGTGTTGGATCAGAAATTCGTCTATTCCTTTAGCTTCGAAACATCGAATCTAATCTAGGAGAATTTACAAAAGTAAATTCAGAGTTAAAACGGAGATTTTTTATTCAAATTTGCATTTTTAGTTGGTACTAGAGCCAAAGTTTGACTTTGGTCAACATTTAGAATTCAGAAGCTCAAATCAATTATGACAATTCCAGTAGTTTCGAATGGTGATACTAACACTATAAATGACCTCATTATAATTTTTGGAGTTTCCGAGGACTGTTTTGGTATTTTGAGTTCTAAACTAGTTTTATGGAGTTGTATCAGTAATTATGTCGTGAAGACCTCAAAATCAAATTCAGATAATTCTGCTGAGTCCAGATCATCATTTTTACAATTACTACATTTATAGTTCGTGTAATTTGGTTTCCAAACGGACCCTAGGGTCTGTTCCGAGTAATTTTCCTTTGCTGAAAAATTAAAATCTGATGCCAGCCATTTGTCTCTCCGCATTCACAGAGGTCTCTGGTACTCTCCTCCCCGCATTTGTGGATGACGTCTCTGCATTCATGGAGACTGTCTGATGACACTCCTTGTTCACAGATGGCCACCCTGTGTTCGCGATGGTTAATATTTCCATGGTCTCCGCGTTCGTGGATCTCCATCCACTTTCCCAAAGTACATTTTTGTCTAATAAGTTTTAAATCTGTGAAACACCCATTTCCTTCATTTTTGACATTTCAAGCTTGAGTTTTGTGCTATTTCTTCAAGGAATTTCATGGAAAAATTTTGGTAAGTTTTTCTTTCTCTAAATTAAGTAATTTTCACTACTTTAATCTTGATTTTGTCCTGAATTTCATGATTTGGATGATTAAAATTGAGAATTTTATGGCTTTGAATTGGAAGCTTTAAATGTTGATTTCTCCTTCAATTTGAACTCAATTTTATTGGGATTTTCACCTATGGACTCTTTTTCTTGCGTAGAATCATGATTTCTAGTCAATTCCTGATTCAGGAAATTCAGATTTTAGCCCTAATTTTGATCATTTTTCTCCTAAGCCTAATTCGTGCAAATGTGGGTATCAAAATTTACCCCTTGAGGCATAGTATCTATTTTTAATAGTGGTTGGTTGATTGAATGATTCTTTGGAGGCGTGAGTTGATTGAAAGCTTGGTTCGAGTGTGGTTTTGGCATCGAGGTAAGTTTGACTAACCTTGTTGGTACTGGATTTGAGTTATTGGGCATGTTTATGTGATAGTTGTAAGATTTGGATTACATCATGAGTAATTGGATTGATATGATAGTATTTTGGTAAGATTGCAGTATTGGTTATGTTGGAATTAGAGTAAATTATGATTTTCTTGATAAATTGAGATCTATTCTTGAGATTTGAGATAATATTTATGCTATTGTGCTATTATGAGACTTTTGATATCATTTAGAAATTATTACTGTAATGGAAAGTATTTGAGATACTTTTAGGAATCATGTGCATATCTTGGGACTTGGGAAGTCTGGTATCATCGGTATTTTTTGTCTATTGATGAAAGCGTGGTAATTTGAGACATGTTGGTCGTTTGTGGTACTAGCTGTGACTCTCGGCATTTCCTTCTAACCCTATGGGTATCATTTATTGGTTATCTTATTATACTGTTGTCTTATACATTTATTTGTGGCATTGACATACATTCACTCCATGTTGCATCTATACCACCCCTTGACCATGCAAAGGTGGCAAGGATTGAGATATTGTACCACCTTTTATAAAATTCCTTGACCACGCGGAGGTGGCAAGGGTGAGATGTATCACTTTTGGAGATATTGCACTATCTTTTATGAACCCTTGACCAAGTAGAGGTGGCAAGGTTTACATATTATGAAGAGACTTTGATATATGGTCTGACGAGATCCCTGTGGGTTCTACCTGGTAGCCTTAGATCGATAGATGTATTGTAACGATCCAAAATGTTTTGAACTTCGTAATGATTGGCCAAGGATAGTGTTAAACTGATCGTGGTTGAATTTGGTAGCCATGGATTGAGTTAAAGTGGCGAAATTCAAAATGGGTCTCTTGGTGAAGTTGTGGGCTGGTTGGGATAGTGTACTTTGAAGATTCCTAAATTTTGTTACTGGATGAACTATGTGGGCTTCTATATATAAAATTTAAGATCTTTGAGTTATCTTCGCAACGCAATTGGATTCACTCAATTTGGAGTTCGTATGACAAAGTTATGGAAACAACAGTGAGACTGCCCGTAATTGGAAGGACGCTGGAAATGAGGTTCTCAAAATGGGCTAAGGGATAGACCACGGGCCGTGTGAGGGTCCACGGTCCGTGGGGGTGGTCGTGTCATGATCCAGTGAGCCCCTGGTGGCCAGGACCCCAGCAAAGGACCAAGTTAAGTCCCACGGACCACCCCACGGTCCGTGATAGACTTCACGGCCCTGTGAGGGGTCCCGTGAAGTTGGGCAGAACCTAGCCTAATGTATGGGCCTGGAATTCGGGCTAAGTGTGGCTCCACCGACCAGTACACGATCCGTATGCAGCCACACGGTCCGTGAGTCCCCCCGTGAAGTGTTCCAGAAAGTCCCCTGAGAGTTCAAGCCGAAGACGAGGTCAAGGCAATCCAGACGGCCAGGTACACGGATCGTATACCACAGGACGGCCCCCTGTAGCCTTCCGCGAGGCACTGTTTCAGTTAATTAGTCCGTTTCATTATGGTTAATTCGTAATTTAATTAGATCCTACGCCCCTTTTAGGCTTTCTAAGGTCCCCTTAACCCCCTAAACCTAACCCTAAACCCTTTTCATCCATTCTAACACTCTTCAATCCATTTTGAAATTCTCTCAATTCT
>JBCEWC010020932.1:0-10693 GCA_038996855.1 Solanum aculeatissimum
TGATTCGTTCGAGCAGTTGATTATCCAGATCTAGTGGTGAGATTCAGGGCTTCGAGTTGCCATTAGATTCTATCTTAATTTTGTAGTCTTTATTTCTATTCAAAGACTGAGATTTACTGATTTCACTAGTTTTATATTTTTAAGTAGGTGACTATTTATCTATTAGATTTTCTTCTTCTAATGCACCTTTATTGTTGGATTTGGAATTGAGTGATCTTTTAGTCATAATCTCGTTTTGGGTGGTGACAGCCAAGTTAGTTTTTCATATCCTTATAATATTTTTTTTATGAAGTGTGGAAATTTCTCAGTTATCAATTCGATCCAAAATCAGTTATGATGATATGTGCCTTATAGATAGTCTACAACACATACTATTTTAAGAGATAAGAAATATTTCTCTTATTTGATTGTGAAAGGAGCTAATGTTAATATAATTTTTGGTAGCACAAAATTAATTGAAGGCTCCGGAAAAGCTAATTTAATTCTTACTGAAGGAACAAATTTAACAGTTGATGAAGCATTATATTGTAGTAAGTCTCAAAAAAACTTATTAAGTTTCAAAGACGTTCGCCAAAATGGCTATCATATTGAAATTGCAAATGATGTAAAGAATGAGTATCTTTATATTACTACAATGATGTCATATAAAAAGTTTATACTTGAAAAATTACTTGTTCTATCATCTGGCTTATACAACACGAGTATTAGCCTGATAGAGACGCATGCCATAGTTTTGGTTTACTAACTCAAATAATTTTATTATTTGGCATGACCAGTTGGGCCATCCGGTTCTAATATAATGCGTAAAATAATTGAGAATTCACATGGACATTGTTTGAAGCACCAAAAGATTTTTCAATTTAGGAAATTCTCCTTCTCACGGAAAATTGATCACTAGACCATCAGTAATCAAAGTGAGAATTGACTCACCAATATTTCTAGAACGTATACATGGTGATATATGTGGACTCATTCACCTATCATGTGGACTATTCAAATATTATATATGATTAATAGATGAATCTATAATATAGTCACATGTATGCTTATTCTCAACCTGCAATATGACATTTGTGAGGTTGTTGGCCCAAATAATAAAATTACGAGCACAATTTTCAGATTATGCAATTAAGAAAATTCATCTTGATAATGTTGGTTAATTTACATCTCAAGCTTTTAATGATTATTGTATATCAATTGTGATAATATTTGAGCATCTGGTTGCTCATATTCATATTCAAAATGGTCTAGCAGAATCATTAATTAAATGCCTCCAATTAATTGCTAGATCAATGATTATGAGAACAAAACTCTCCACTTTATTTTGGGGTCATGCTATTTTGCATGCAGCAAATCTTGTGCGTATTAGACCCATAAGTTATCATAAAGTTTTCGCATTATAATCGGCTTTTGGTCAGGAGCCAAATATTTTCCACATTAGAATATTTGGATGTGCGGTATATGTTCCAATTGCTCCACCACAACGCACAAAGATGGGTCCCCAAAGAAGGTTGGAGATATATGTTACGTATGAATCTCCTTCTACAATAAAATATTTAAAATTTATGACTGGAGATTTATTCACAACAAGATTTGTTGATTGTCATTTTGATAAATCGGTATACCCAACATTAGGGGAAGAAGATAAACAGCTGAGAAAAGAGATAGATTAGAATACATTATCATTGTCACATTTAGATCCTCGAACAAATAAATGTGAACATGAAGTTCAAAAGATCATTCATTTCCAGAATATTGCAAATCAACTGCCAGATGCATTCACTAACCTATCAAGAGTTACTAAATCTCATATTCTAACTGTTAATGCTCTAATTCGAGTTAATGTCCCAAGAGGATAATTAATTAATGAAAATGATTACAAACCACACTTAAAATGTGGTAGACCAATCAGTTCCAAGGATAAAATCCTCAAAAAAGGAAAGGAGCAAATAATCAAGATGGTCATAATATAAAAGAATTTGCTCAAGAAGAGCAAGGAGACATAATAATTGATGAAACCTTAAAGAAGGTGCAGTCGCCTGAAAATAATAAAGAGATCTCAATAAATTATCTCTTATCAAGAAAAATATGAAATTAAAATAATATAATTGTCGACAATATTTTTGCTTATAATGTTGTTGTTGAAATAATACAACAAAATGAGGATCTTAAGCCAAAATTTGTCGAGGAATGTAGACAGAGAAATAATTGACCAAAATGAAAAGATGTTATTCAAGTTGAATTAGCTTCGCTCGAGAGACGCAAAGTTTTTAGATCGATAGTCCGAGCACCTAAAGGTATAAATCCAATGGGGTATAAATGAGTTTTTGTGCGAAAATAAAATGAGAAAAATAAAGTCGTAAAATATAAAGCACGACTTGTGGCACAAGAATTTTTCAAAGACTTGCCATTGATTATATGAAGACATATTCTCCTATGGTGGATGTAATCACCTAAAAATATCTTTTAAATTGACAATTCATGAAAAACTTAGCATGCATCTAATGGATGTCATCACAATCTATTTATATGGCTCATTAGACAACAACATATTTATGAGAATCCCAGAAGAATTCAAAATGCCTAAAATATATAAAGATTCTCGAAAAACATGTTCAATAAAACTTCAAAAATCTTTACATGGATTGAAGCAATCAGAACATATGTGGTATAATCGTCTTAGCAAATACCTATTGAAAGAATAGTATAAGAATGACCCAATTTGTCCTTCCGTATTTATTAAAAAGTCTGGATCAGAATTTGCTATAATAGTTGTATATGTTGATGACTTGAATATAATTGGAACTCGTAAAGAGCTTTCAAAGGCAGTAGAATGTCTGAAAAAGAAATTTGAGATGAAAGACCTTGGAAAGATAAAATTTTGTCTTGGTCTTCAAATTGAGCATTTTATAAATGCTATATTTATTCATCAATCAATATATACTAATTAATAGAGATCACTAGAAACGAGGAACAGCTTGTTGGTACCCCCCAATGATTGTGAGATCACTAGATATTAATAAAGATTCATTTCGACCTTATGAAAATGAGGAAGAACTTATTGGTGTTGAAGTACCATATCTTAGTGCAATTGGTGCATTAATGTACCTTGCGAATAATTCTTGGCCAAATATATCTTTTTCTGTAAATTTATTAGCAAAATTTAGTTCCTCCCCAACACGAAGACACTGGAATGGTATTAAACATATATTCAGATATCTTCATGGAACTATTAATATGAGATTATTTAATTCAAAAGTGTCCAATTCGCAACTAATTGATTATGCAGATGCAGGATATTTGTCTGGATCGACATAATGGGCGATCTTAGATAGGTTATTTATTTACATGTGAAGGTACAGTTATATCGTGGAGATAGAACGAAATATATTTCGACACAATTCTTTTTCACTCATGATCTTCAAAAGAAAGGTGATATAGATGTTCAACAAATTCATTCCTGTGACAATTTAGCAGATATATTCGACAAAGCATTGCCAACTTTGACTTTCAAAAAGCTAAGATACAAGATTGGGATGCGTCATCTTTGAGATATTAAATGATATTTTCATAAGCAGGAGCAAATACGCGCTACACTCTTTTTTTCTTAACCAAGATTTTATCCCACAGGATTTTCCTGGTAAAACTTTTAATGAGGCAGCAAACAAAGCGTAACACTGCATGGACATCCAAGGGAGAGTGTTGTAAAATAGATGTTCAGATTAAATTATAAAATTACACAACATATATTATCAAAATCTTTAATATTCCCTACCATAATAAAAAATTACAAAAAACCTACCTTTTCCTATTCTCTTTATTAAAATCAGATACTTAGAATAAAACAATTAAATTCTCCCGCTCACATTTTTTCATCACTATTTTCATGCCTAATTTAAAGTAACAGTTGTCTAATCACTTCCAATCACTCTTCAGTTATCATTCCATCACAATTAATTTCAATTTGAAAGTGCAACATACTTTTTCAGTTACTTTTGCGCACATCGACGAGGTTGTCTCCCTCACCATTCATTATTTGAAGTTTGAAGGATTTTCTCTTTCTTTTCGGTATCAGTTATCTCATGAATGATCCACCATCTTTCACTTCTGATTTTACACAGGAAGAACCATCAACAAAGCCCCAACAAAACGTCATTGAAGACGAACTTACTATTGAGACAAAGACCATGAAAGAGAGGGGTTCAACTTTAAAATCTCCAATCAAAAAAACACATGCAAAAATAAAGAAAAAAGACCAACCCATCATCCAGCGCCCTCCCCTACTAAAGGTGCGTTTTTAACCTAAATTGAAAATTTTTCAATTTTGTTTCAGAAATTAATTCATAATGGGTTGATTTTTCATGGAAATAAGTTGAATCAACACATAAATACATGTTGATGTAGCTGTTAATCATAGAAATTACACACCATCAATTTTGTGAATGAGATCCCGATACTGTTAATTACAAGTCCCCTTTGTTGATACCTTTTTCATAGAGTTAGGTGTTTTATAGTTTCTATTTTTCAAGTATTAAGATTGTGCTATGATGACAACCAGTAGAAAAGTATTTTAAATCAAGTATCAAATCAATAAAAAAATTCATTTGACCAAGTATCAACTCATAGAAAATCCTAATAATCTAAATATCAAATACTATAAACCAAGTATCAACATATAGAAAAGTCATCCAATCCAAGTATCAAATCACAAGAAGACACGGCAAATCAAGTATCAACCCACAGGAAAGCCCTACAAACCAAGTATCAAATCTTAAGAAAACATAGTAAGCCAAGTATCAATTCATAGGAACCATTTTAAATCAAGTATCAAATAATTTTTTGATTTGAAGCACATGTAAGCAAGTATCAACTAACAACATAAAGCACCAAATTTTTAAGTATCTAGTTTATGCAATTATAAATCCTAACAACACACAATAAATCAAGTATCATTATATACAAGAACTACAAAACATTAAGTATCAAATATAGCCCAATATAATCAATTAAATTCAAGTAGCTATAACATGCATGTAGTACATTAAACCAAGTATCAAATATAGTTAATTATAAAGTATTTTTTTATTCAAGTATCAGTTGAATCAATTTTTACTATTTCTACCGTAAAAGTTAGCTATTGTTAAGATATTTTCATTCAATATCACAGGTACACAATTATGTTGTAAAACAGCCCCCCAAACATAATTTAAAGTTTGGTACAACATATAACCCAAAATTTGCTGATGTTATTAAGCTGTCAATTGGGGAGGAAGGTCTAGAACGATTTTGCGAGACTATCTTTGGTCAATACTTGAATATACAACAGTGCAATTACCAAGGTCAGATGTTCAAATATTTGATGTTACTTGAGTTGAATCAAAATAACACAGACTAGTTGTTGATCCGCAATGTCAAGGGTAACACCCTTCACTTCACCATCAGAGATTTTGCAATCATTACCGGGCTAAAATGTACTGGCAATATCGATGAGTTTTGATATTCGAATTCAACCCCCAGTAATCTGATTGAAAAATACTTTCCTGGTGCACATCAAGTGTAACTAAAGGTCATTTCGTTCAGCGGTTCATAACGAGGGATGGGATAATACAGAAGAGGCACTCCATATGATCATTCTATATTTTTTACACTCGTTTATTTTTTCACAAACATCCAAATCACCTATCCCAGTTGAAGATTTTCGAAGGCTCGAAGATAATACTAATGTACAATTTTTGTGGGGACAAATTGCTTTTACCAAACTGATTAGAAATTTTAAAGAGACAGTTACATCAACAAAACAGCTTTATATATTATCAGTCATGTCATACGCGCTGAATGCATGGATCTACGAGTGTGCTTCTCAAATACCAATAGGTGTAGTTGTTAGTGTTGGAAAACACATCCCAAGAATATTAAATTGGCATGTTCTTGATTTGAGGTCAAAATAAGAATATTTCATGTCTACAATCTTCATCCAGGTATTAATATATTTTTGCTAAATATTTTTTATGATTTTTGACAGTTTACCTTAAATCTAACGATTTTTATTTTTCATGTCACTTGTTCCAATTTAGTCCCCACCGCCGAAGAAATGGCAACACTGAATTTTTCGGCAATCACCAATACTCCAGCAAATGATCCATCCTCGGCTGTTAGACGAGGTACTTCGTCCCGCCAGCACAATAATATGCAAAATCCAGAGCCTTCTGGATTCGAGGACTTCTCCTCTGAACCACCTGTCTATTTGCTACGAAAGTCCAAGCGGCTTAAGTCCACAGCATTTTCACCCCCACCCAAAAAATAGAAGACAGTGCACATTCAAAAAAGCATTCCCGCTACACCTTCAAAGTCGAAGAAATTCATACACTTCTCTTCAAGTCTAAAAAATAGTGTCACAGCCAAGCCATCTGATGCTACTCAATCTTCGTCATCTCATTTCAAACGCTCTTCTGCCGAAGACATAAAGCAAGTGAAAAAATTCATCAAGAAATATGCAAGTTTCAAAGTTTTTTTATTATTCAATATTTTTTTATACTAATTTATGTAATTATGTTATCGATCTCACTTTGATACTTAAACATGTTTTTTTTCTTGTTCAAGGTCAATAGAAGATTTAATGCCATGAAGTCTTTGGTAAACTCAAAGACCAGTGAGATTCTGAGAGCTATCAGAGTGCCACTCTATAAGGACTATGTTATTGTTCACGATCAAGAGGACACCAATGAACAAACCAAATAGGTATCAACTATCTAATCGAAAAAATACATGATACATGTAATTTCAAATAAAATTATTCACATTACAAAAAATGTCGACTGATAAGCTATTAGCCAATATAAAACAAGTATCATGAATCTAGTTCAACCACTTATGAGTGATACTTCAATTGAAACTTCATCTATGATAGTCATACATCAGTAAAATATCAAATTGTCATCATACAAGTATCAGACAACATATTAATACAATATCTTTAAACAAAATCTATTTCTCATATAGGATGTTGGTGGACCATCCATTCCGGACAACAATAATGAACATTATCAACAATGTCAAGACTCCTCATTTGTTAACGATGGTTGCATCTTTGAGAATCAAGATACAACAATTGTCATGAAAGTCACTTATGATTAAAATAAAGTTGTCGACCATGCAAGTGACGATTCTGTGATCTAGATAGTTGAGAACGAACCTTCTCCGAATGTTAATGAAAATATATTCATGACACTCATGTTACAACTATTGTTGGAGTTTGCAAAGAAAATATCCCTTGTCAATTTACTGATGTATTTTTAATCAGTAATTATATATTTTAATAAAAATATCGTCCTAAAAAACATCATTCACTCATTTTACTTTCAGACTTCCATATCAAAAGTTGACGCTTCTGAATTTGAGACTGTCAAAAAATCATGGTGGATGAAAATATTTCTCTTCGAGGAGACATTCATAGTTCAGACAAGGTTGTGAACTGACAAATTCTCCATCATGTTGTGCCTAAACCTAAATTTGTCTAACTAGCTAATTTTTTTGTTTTAAATGTTGGTACATTTGTTGAATCAATGGACGATCCAATTATTTATTTGGACAATCAAGGCATTACTGGATTAACATATTTGGAAAACATGCGGACAAATAATCCCACAATAAAGGATTTCTCATCGGTAAGACAACATAACATATACTTTATTAAACATTACATTACACTTAGTAGGGAATAACCTTAACTTGTCATACTACACAGGACTCATCGGGTAGCACATCAATTTCAGAAGGAACTAATGAAAAGATTGAGGCAATATTGGACCAACTATGTCAACCCATAGAAGTAGCACCATTGCAAACCGCCACCCATAAACAACTCCT
Source organism: Solanum aculeatissimum (assembly GCA_038996855.1). Classification (NCBI taxonomy): domain Eukaryota; kingdom Viridiplantae; phylum Streptophyta; class Magnoliopsida; order Solanales; family Solanaceae; genus Solanum; species Solanum aculeatissimum. The sequence continues at coordinate 7,867 of JBCEWC010020932.1, forward strand.
CAGTGATCCATTTCTCCTCCGAGACAGTCAGTTACCTACAATAACCCCATGCAAAGAAATCATTTTGCATGATTAAACAAAGACACTGGCACAACACAACAGGATGCCCTCACGATTTTGTCAGTTGTCATTCCTCCCTAATTTTTGTTCTAAGTGACAAGGGGAAGGAGAAGATGGCCTACAAGTATCGTCAGAAGTTCCCATTCGACGAATATGAAATTTCTTACGATCCTCCACTAGACCTAATCTATGAATTTGACAACTGGATTGAAAAAGGACTACTGAAAACACATGTGAAGAAGTAGGTCCATCTAAACTCAACATTAGAAAATTACGTCATTTTAAAGCATGACTTTAAAAAAAAATATTGTCAAAGAAAATCAAATGAGGATCAATACAAATCTCGATGTTCATCGATTGGAACCCTAAAGATGGATCTTGTGGTTGCATGCCCTAAAGACAAGAATTGATTCTACAGGATGTCACAAAAAATAATTGTTGGGACGATGAGGTTAGTTGCTCAGTTCAATTGATACCTGTCTCAATGTATTAATACTTTCTAATAAAAGCATATACATGTCTGATACCTGAAATATATGTGTCATGATAACATACCTAAAGTTACTTCTATTAAGAGTTGATACCAAAAATACTGATGAATTACATATATAATCTGCACCACAATTATAATTGATACTTGAACTTTTACAACAATTCAAATATAATTTGATACCTGATTTAATACACCTTTATAAGTATCAACATTTGTAAACAACATGATAGATTTCTCTATCCTTTTTTTTACCTGGAATATGTAGTCATTCAGTAATTGATACTTAATTCATTGACATAATAAGTATAAGTTGGATAGTTGTCATAATTGATACCTGAAATATCAGAAGCCCTCACATGTCAGATCCATTTACATAATTCACAATGTTTTTTGATACATGCATCATCAGTTCTTATTAGGCATGAAACCAAGTGCAAATAAGCTTATACTTTTAACTTTTCACACAGTTTGAATTTATTCTATATTATTCAAAATTCAAGTAACAGTTGTAAGCGACATTGAAGATACATCAACATTTTTTTACTATTTAACTGTCTATTTTTTTCACAATGCAACATCTAGATGTTATTTTCTACTACATTCGAAAGAAGTTGAAGAATCAATTCAGCAATGATTATAGATACACCACAATAAATTGTATATTGAAGAACTATATCGTGGTAGCCCACACAAGGTATTATGACATTCACGATGATGACAATTTAAGCATCCAGGAATACCTTATACGTGGAGTTGATGTATCTAAGTTGGAGAGGTTAGTCATAAATATTATAAAAGGATTTTGCATTCCTATCGGTTCTCCTTGGCATCTAGTAGATAAAGTATACATATCGGTAAATTACGATGCTGATTTTCATTGGGTGTTGGCGGTGGTTCCCTTGAAGGAAAGACTGATACGTGTACACGATTCTACAATGGATACAAGACAAAGAAATTCTCTCGTAGGAATTCAAAAAATGGTTGTCATGTTGCCAACATATCTACAGGAAAGTGAGTTTTTTGAAAAACTAATGGGATCGACAGGTCCACTCTTGAGGCATACAAGGACAAGGCTACCAGAAAAATGATTGGTCAACAAACACCATTTAAAGTTAATTTTGTTCAAGGAATTGCTCAATAGCAAAGCGACAACATGCAAATTTTTTTCATTGTTCTTAGTCATTTTAATTTAATTTTTTGTATCATATCAACTATTTTTCAAACTGTCATTATAGTGATTGTGGGGTATTGGTTGACGCGTATGTCGAGTACATCAGTGATGGGATCCCCATCTATAACGATCCAAAAAATTTTGAACTTTATAATGGTTGGTCAAGGTTAGTACTGGACTCATCATGGTTGAATTTTGGTAGTCATGGGTGGTATTTAAGTGGCCGAATTCAAAGTAATTATTTTGGTGGAAGGTTGTAAGGCCGTTGAGGCAGCACTGACTTTAAATGGCTATATATTATGGTACTAGGTGAACTGTGTGGGATATTATATATATAATTGAAGCTCTTCGAGTTACCTTCTCAACGTAACTGGTTTCACTCAATTCAAAGTTCAGATGTGGAATTTATGACCCTTACGGTGAGACTGCATGTATTCGGAAGTATGTTGGCAAAGAATTCGGGATGGAGTCCAAGTAAGGGACCACGGACCGTTTGGTGGTCCAAGGTCCATGGTATGTCACGTGGGTTGATCCAAAGGGAATCCTTGGAGGTGGGACCAAGCCCTGGACCAAGTGGAACTCCACGGACCACTTTACGGTCTATGTGAGCCTTCATTGTCCGTGTGGGGGGGGGGGGGGGGTCCCGTGAAGTGATCCAAAGAGTTGACCAAGTCTTGGGGCTGGACTCCTGACCATGTGATGCTCCACGGACCAGTACACGGTCCGCGTGCAGCTACACGATCCATGAGGCCCCTAGTGAGTTGGTCTAAAAAGTCCCCCGAGAGTTCGAGCCGAAGCCGAGACCAAGTGAGGTCTCACGGATAGGTTCACGGTAATTGAGCCTCTGGACGACTTGTGGGAAGCTTCCGTGAGGCCTTGTTTTCTATGATCTAGTCTATTTCATTTCTGGTTAATTCCTAATTTAGTTTAATCCTATGTCTCTTTTAGCCTTTCTAAGGTCTCCTACCTCCTTTAAATCAAACTCTAATCCCCTCTAATTCATTCCATCACTCCTCAAGCCTGACAAAAATTCTCTCAATCCTCTTGACCTCCATTGATGAAAGCTTGAAGAAATTTGGGGAAAATCATCCTTGTTGCAAAAT
>JBCEWC010020933.1:0-10692 GCA_038996855.1 Solanum aculeatissimum
CCCCGGATAGGGATTTCATGTCATGCTATCCCTTGTTTAAGGGTGTCTTGGGTTCTACTTGGCACGTAGATTGGATCTGGATAGTGTCTCATTCGGGTCACTCATATTTTCGGTTGAGGTTACATCCCCGCTATATATGATCATAGGATTGTATCTCATGCATCATGGCATAACATATTGTTATACTACGCTTTGGCTACGGGCATTCCTTTCGTATATTGTCCCCTTGTCATGTTTCTTGGTCATACTATACTTGTCATATGCATTGCTTGCCCACATACTTAGTGCTTAATTATGTTAACCCATATTCTTGTCTACATGTTCTAACCATGTAAGGACAGAGGGCGACATCTACATTCTACTGGTTGACGCTTGATACCTTATTGAAGACTTTATTAAAGGTGAGCCCTCTTATTCAAGGGAATTAGCCACCGTCTATCTACCACTTTAGTTTATGTATTTACTTTCTATGTATTGAGGGTGAGCCTCAAACTTGTCGAGGCCCCGCTCATCTATGTAGAGGCATTGTTGGACAAATCTGTACTCTTGTACGTTTGACTTGTATGTTGAACCTTTGGTTATATTATATGATACTATTTGTCTTGGCTTATGATCATGTCTCGCTTGTCATGCTTATGGGAACTTGGCTTATTAGTCTTGATTATGAAGATTGTCGTTTATTATGCTTATGATATGAATGATAAGGATTTGAATGAGTATGTGCTTAAGTGGTAAGTCCAATAATCCCGGTGTGCCCCATAGTTGAATTCCCCTTTCCCGTTCCTTTAGAGGTTATTGTTATATGTTTCATGAATTCATGTTTATCCCATTCTCGGAAATGTCCCCATAGCTTGGGTTCTAAGTCCCAAATTCCATAGAGCTTATGTGTTATGTGTTTAGCTTCTGCGCTTCCGAACTGATGATGTGTGTAATGATGCTATGATGGCTTGATCGAGGGTCCTTGGGTCCTCCTTTCTAGGTCCCCTATCCGGGTCGTGACAGTCGCCTCCAACAGGGACAAGGTTCAAATGCAAGGTTTGCCAATGCTAAAGTGCCTTCTCCCAAGGCACAGGTTAGAGGTAGGTTATTGCCTTCTTGATGTGACAAATGTTGGAAATTTTATTTTTGAAAGTGCTTGTGGGGATCGAGTGCTTGCTATAGGTGTTGTAATGAGGGCCATATGGTTGCTGAATATCCTAAGGTTTCTAAGAAGGGTGAAGGCCAAGAAGCTCGGGGGGGTCAAGTCCAACCAAGGGTTCTCCAAGAAGTGCTCCTAGAAATAACAGGTTCTATGCCTTGAATACTCGTAAGGAAGTTGAGAAGACTCCAGATGTGCTGACTTGTATGTTAAAAGTCTTTGATTTGATGCTTATGCTTTGCTTGATCTAGGTGCAAATTTATCTTTTGTGACTCCTCTGTTGGTTGTTAAGCTTTGTTTAAGTTCTGAAATTGTGAGGGAGCCCTACTCAGTTTATATTGCCATGGGTGAGTCTATTATTTCCCGAAGAGTCTATTGAGGTTGTTCTGTTTTAGTCTTGCATAAGGTCCTTCCTGATGATCTTATAGAGCTTGAGATATTTGATTTCGATACTATTCTTGGGATGGATTAGTTACATGCTTCATAGACCTCTGTTGATTGTAGAACTCAGAAATTTAAATTTTAGATTCCTAATGAGCCTATTTTGGAATGGGAGGGTAGTAACTCTGTTGTTAAAGGTTGATTTATTTCCTATCTCAAAGCCTGGAAGATAATTTCTAAGGGGTGCATCTATCATATTGTGAGGGTTAGAGATGTGGAGTTTGAATCAACTACTCTTGAGTCGGTTCCGGTGGTTAATGAATTCCTAGATGTGTTTGTCGATGATTTTCCCAGTATTTCTCTCGATAGGCGAGTGGATTTTTGCATTGATCCCCTTTTAGATACTCAACCTATTTCCATTCTTCCTTATCGTATAACCCTGACTGAGTTAAAGGAGCTAAAGAATCAGTTGAAAGACTTGCTGTAGAAAGGCTTTATTAGGCCAAGTATCTTACCTTGGGGTGCTCTTATTTTGGTCGTAAGAAAGAATGATAGGTCACTTCAGATGTGTATTGACTATCAACAATTGAACAAGGTAACCATCAAGAATAAGTACATGTTGCCTAGAATCAATGACTTAGTTGATCAACTTGAAAGAGCCACTCATTTCTCAAAGATAGATCTTCGTTTGAGCTATCATCAATTGAAGGTGAGGGAGTGTGATATTCCCAAGACAACCTTCCTGACTAGGTATGGGCATTTTGAATTTGTGGTAATGTCATTTGATTTGACCAATTCTCCAACTGTGTTTATGGATCTTATGAATCATGTGTTCAAGCCATTCCTTGATATTTTTGTGGTTGTCTTCATTGATGATATCCTGATTTACTCCCGAAGTGAGCAAGAGCATATGGGTCACTTGAGGTTGGTTATTTAGACTTTGAGAGAGAAGAAATTATTTGCCAAGTTTATTAAATGTGAGTTTTGGTTGGGAGAAGTTGCTTTTCTTGGTCATGTGGTATCTGGTGACAGTATAAAGGTTGATCCTAAGAAGATAAAAGCAGTAAAGAATTAGCCTAGACCATTGACCCATTTTGATATTCAAAGTTTTCTTGGGTTGGTAGGTTATTATGGAGGTTCGTTGAAGGTTTCTCATCCATTGCATCCCCATTGACTAAGATGACTCAAAAAAGGTTAAGTTTGTATAGTTGGATAAGTGTGAGAAGAGTTTTCAAATTTTGAAGGATCGACTCATATCGGCCCCTATTTTGACTCTACCGAATGGCTTAGAGGGGTTTGTGGTATATTGTGATGCTTCTTGGATTGGATTGGTTGTGTGCTTACACAACACAGTAAGGTGATAGCTTATACATCGAGATAATTAAAAGTGCATAAATAAAACTACCCGACTCATGATCTTGAATTGGTGGCAGTGGTATTTGGTTTAAAGATTTGGAGATACTACTTGTATGGGATTCATATTGATGTGTTCATCGATCATAAGAGTTTACAATATTTGTTCACCCAAAGAAATCTTAACTTGAGACAACGGAGATGGTTGGAGCTACTTAAGGACTACGACATGAGTGTTCTGGTATCATCCCGGGAAGCTGAATGATGCAGCCGATACTTTTAGTAGGCTATCGATGGGTAGTGTGTCTCATGGTGATGAAGGAAAGAAGGAGTTGGTAAAGGATGTGCACCGTTTGGCTAGGTTGGGTGTTAGAATGGTTGACTCCGATGATGATGGTATTCTTGTTTGAAATAGGTCTGAGTCTTCTATGATTGTTGATGTCAAGGAAAAACAAGATTTAGATCCCTCTTTGGTTAAATTAAAGAGGTTGGTTGCCGAAAAGAAGCTTGAGGTTTTCTCCCAAGGGGGATATGGTGTACTCAGGTATCAAGATTAGTTGTGTGTTCCAGATGTTGTTGGTCTTAGGGAGGTGATCATGAGTGAAGCCTATAACTCCTAATATTCTATTCATTTGGGATCCTCTAAGATTCATCAAGATTTGAGAGAAGTGTATCAGTGGCATGGCATGAAGAAGGACATAGTCAAGTTCATATTCGAATGCCCAAATTGTGAACAAGTGAATGTAGAACACCAAAGACCTAGTGGTTTAGCTCAAGATATGGAGATTCCTACTTAGAAGTGGGAAGATGTGAATATGGATTTTGTGGTTGGGTTGCCCTGTACTCGGAAGCAATTTTATTCTATTTGGGTTGTTGTTGATTGGATGACCAAATCAACTCACTTTTTAGTGATTTAGACTACCTTTGATGCCAAATATTATGCAAATTTGTATATCTGAGAATTGGTTAGGTTGCATGGAGTTCCTATGACTATTATATCGGATCGTGCTACCCAATTTACCTCTCACTTTTGGAGATTGTTCCAAGGAGGAGTTGACACTAAGGTTATGTTGAGCATCGCTTTTCATCCTTAAACCGATGGGCAAGCCGTGAGAACAGTTTAAACATTGGACGACATGTTGAGGGCTTACGTATTGTAATTTAAAGGAAATTGAGATGATCATCTACCACTTATCGAGTTTTCCTACAACAATAGTTTTCATGCTAGCATTGGTATGGCTCAGTTTGAAGCTTTGTTTGGTAGGAGGTGTAGATCCCCAATGGGATGGTTTGAGTTAGGTGAGATGACTTTAATAGTCCCAGATTTGGTGGTTGAGGCTATGGAAAAGGTGAAGTTGATTAGGAAGAGGTTGAGAACAGCTCAAAGTCACCAAAAGTCTTATTTAGATGTTAGGAAGAGGGACCTTGAATTTCAGGTTGGTGATTGGGTTTACGCGAAGGTTTTACCTACGAAGGGTATAATGCATTTTGGTAAGAAAGGCAAGTTGTGTCCCCGGTGTCGGGCCGTTTGAGATTGTTGAGCGGGTGAGTAATGTAGCTGATAGATTTGATTTGCCTTTGGATATGAGTTCTATTCACCCGGTGTTCCATGTGTCTATGTTTAGGAAGTTGATTGGTGATCCTAATTCGATTGTGCCTTTGGAAGGTGTTGTGGTTGAGAAGAACTTGACTTATGAAGAGGTACCAGTTGAAAGTTTAGATAGGCAAGTGAAATGGCTTTGTAACAAGGATGTGGATTCGGTTAAAGTGCTTTTGAAAAATCAACGAGTGGAGGGTGCTACATGGGAAACATAGTCGGACATGATGAGGTGATATTCCTATCTCTTCCAATCTACTCAAGCCTAAGGTACTAGGTTATTTCCATTCCAAATGGTCTTAATTCTTCACCTCTTGAGTTTCATGACATGCATACATGTGCATGGAAATGATTTAAATGATGTTTTGACATGAGATTGAATGACTTTATTATTTTCAAATGATGAATTATGGATTATGTCTTTGTGTAGAGGTGTTTCATGTTTAAGTCAAGCTTTTCAAGTCTTATTTTAGCTCATTTGAGGACGAATGGTCCCAAGGGGGAGATGATGTAACAACCCAGAAATTTTGAAAAATTTATCGATGCGTAGTTCACTTATTTCAATCTTGGTTGGTATGGTTTATGGTTGTGATGTGTCTCATTCATCAAACCATGGCCAAAGAAACTCCATTAGTTGAGTTTTTCATGTGAATATTTGGGAGGGTAAACTTTAAATGGTCATATCTCTTATCACAAGAAGAAATGAATAGTCCATTAAATATCAAATTGAAGCTCTTTGAGTTAGCTTTCCAACTTACTTTGTTTCACTTGATTCAGAGTTAGTATGAAAATGTTATGACTTTTTTAGTAAAGCTTCCAGAACAGGGATTTAATTTGGAAATTGGCTAAGGCATGGCACTACGGGACCCTATACGGGTCGTGAGCCTTTACATGGTCCATGTGGAGTGGTGAAGTATTTCGTGATGGTCTTGACTTAAGGATTGGTTTAAGTATAAGGTTAGCGTTCCGGAGTTCACGTCAACGAGACCGAAGTTCTCACATGTTTTTTGAACCTTGACGAGTCGTGTGGATTCATGGTGCCCAAGCTTGTCTGGAAATTTTCCAAGTGAGGTGCAATGGACCAGTTCATGGTCCTTGTGATGCCTCACGGTCTGTGTAGCCTCCCGTATGGTCGTTGGAGTGAAAACTTTCTATGTATGGAATTACCGTCTCAGACCTTCGTCAATGAAGATTTTTCTAAGTATTGCTTGATGGATGGGTTCACGACCCATGCACCCTTACACGGTCCATGTAGTGGGTCATCTAGATGACCTTGGCAACCTTTTAAGACTCGTTCATTAATGGTTTAATTGTAATTTTGGTGATTTCCTAAGGTCGTTTTAGTTTTCCTAAGCCCTCCTAAACATATGATTTATCCCATGCACTTTCATTCCTATTCAAATTCATTTCAAACACTTAGAATAGTTAAACTCTCTCATCTAAAACCTCTCTTCCAAGTGTGGGTTGAAGGTTAAAGTTGGAATTCAAAGAGGTCTTCTTCTTCAATCAATTTTCTCTCTAAATCTTCTAGTTAATAGAGGTATGTGAGATTTATTCATGGTCCTCTTTCAACCATAAAGAACCCAAAACTCCTTTACACTTGATTTTATGAAATTTAAGCTTACTTTAAATATGGGTCTTTAAATTTATTATTGATTTGATTAAATTGAAGTATAGGTTGTACTTATTTGATAATTTTAAAGTGATTTAAGTTCAATTATCCTAAACTAGGTAAATTGTCCGCGTTTCGCGTGGTTGTGGACTACCTGTATTAGCATACAATATTTTGAATTTATTGTGTAGTTGATTTAGCTAATATAATTTTTTTTAAAAAGAAAAAGCATCTCTCTGAATTTGAAGAAAAAATGTGTGGTCATTTGACAAGTCCTCTTATTCAAATTATCGATGGCATTAATTCTCTAGTGAAAAAACTTTTTAGTTATTTTTGTTTCGATCAATAAATTCAATACAATCAAAATGTAAGAATCTTTATGACTTTTAATCTAATGTGTATTTGAATGACTTACTCTATCTTCACAATGTCAGGTAAGCACTCCCCTTACAAATTGGTACTCTTCCGACATTATTTGAGCGCTAAAGCACCGATTGTTTTCATAGTTCTCAAATATATCATTTGATAGGGGTGAAAAGGCTTGCATGTAAAGAGATTATATATATATATTGATATAAATTGGAGAGAATATTACAGATGAGGCTTGAACACTGCAAATATTTGCTATCGTCACTTGTAAAACAATTGTATTTTTCTCAAATATTTTCATTGTCTTCCTCTATGTATTTTACAAAATCAAAAATCATATTGCAAGCAGCGGAGAAAGTAGAACCATTCCCTCTCTTCTCCAACCAATATAGGAATTAAAATAGATATGATCCAATTGCAATGAAAACAAACAATAACAAACATAATTTTTCAATTTTGTGGAAAAATATATATTAGTCATGAGTGTTAACAGCTTCCCAGAGCAGACCCCTAGCCTGCATTGCTGCGATCCTGAGTGTCCTTATTGTCCACCCATTGGCCTCAAAGAAGGAAAAACTCTTGTAAAGCAAATTGTGTTTTTTGCATAGCTCCTGCACAATAAGAGAAAATTTTCCCAATTGGCACCTAGGCATCCTTGGAAACAGATGATGCTCAAGATGGAACTGCAATCCTCCAACCCCCCGCGCTCCACTTCATTTCGCTTGTTTTCTCTTTCCTTCTGCCTGCAAAAAAAAGTTATGAGAAACCAATCCATCAGAGGAGAACAATCGATGTCAATAGTCCCAGTAATTTGTTTCTCAAACCAGTCGTTCTCTTTAGGCTGTCCAACATAGACATCGGCAGCAAAGTGGTTCAGACAGAATTGAACTCTATTTTAAATGTCTAGAGACAAATATATTTTTTCCTAATCATATCTCATTTTTCTGTCCCTCAATTCATCTACGATCTTGTTACCTTCACTTAATGAGCAGTCTGCCAATTGCAAAAATATAATCACATACAATAAAAAAGGATGTCATTCCTCTCCGTGCCATCTGCAATCTCAAGCCATTGTATAACATATTTCTACCTGTAACATGAATTCCAGTCCATCTCTCAATTCTCTTTCCTAGTAGTGGCATTTGAGAAACCTCCTCTCCATGAATACAAACTGCACATAATGAGGTCAAAGAAAATGGGGCAATACACCAAGTTCGGAGAAAACAGAATACCACAAATGTTTTTGGAAAGTATCACAATAACAAGCACAAGTTTCATGTTTTATACATCTAAAATCGCTGAGAAATCTGAGACAACAAATCAAGCGTAAGTAATGCATTCACTTAGTACGATTATAGTTAATACACAAACTGATGTAACAGATGAGCCAATTAAATAGTTACAAACATACAATCTTGTCTACTCCATCCTGTAACCAATTACACCAATACTAAACCCCAAAGACGATGCAAGTCAATTAGCTTGTATTCCTAAAGGGGAGTTGGTTCTTTTAGAAGATGTATATCATTTGCAAAAAATCAACTTTGTACTGGGAATGTAAATGCCACATTATGAACATAAATGTTTGACATTAATAATGAATTCTTGTATAGGATCCTCTCAGGCCAACACTTGATAAAAACTATATACTTATCTAATACAGATACTGCAGGCTTGCATCGTCTCACACACCAACTCATCACACAAAATGTATACCACTGTTTTTATGAGCTTAAGAAATAAGTGATGTAATTGTAACATGTAAGCTCCCAAATACTTCTATCAAATTTGACTATGTGAGCTGACCACCCAAGATTTCTTTGCGCATCAAAACGTTGATAAAATAAATCTTGAAAATATCCAATTTATGTGAACTTATATTATGATTAGATCGAAAATTTCATAGTACTTTCAAAGCAAATAGAAAGTAGTCAGCTACTATCTTCCCAAGCAAAAATTAGGCGGCGATCACTGAAAATTCGATCTCTTCACCAAGCTATAAAGGAAAAAATTAGGCTATTGACTGAATAATTTCAATTTCCACAATAACTAATTGAGTTCATACATACAACAAAACTCATCAAATCTCTCAAATAAAGTTCATCAGATCTATGTCTTTCATCTTTTAAGTTCACATTTTGACCTCAAATCGCAGTAGGTCAGATTATCCAAGAGAGAGAAAAAAGAAATAAGTGAATCTCATGGTATAGTTTCATAAGAAAAAGAGATTAAGCATTCATTGGAATAACATAGAGAAAAACAATAATTTGTTATCATCTACAATTTGTGATTTAATCTACAACACATGAAAATAAAGGGGTGGGAAAACATACCATGCCTAAGAGTGATGGATGTGATTCTCAGAGTGACCCATCTTCACAAGCAATAAGCAATGCTATATTATTGAGTAAGAATCAAAAGTTTGAACTTTTGTGCATTGTTAATTATTGATGCCAAAGCGATGTACGCTGACACAGAAATAATACAAAGTTATTAGTGCAATAGATAACCTAAGAAGGGGATAGGAAGTTAAAGTCCAAATTCAATTGCATAAAAAAATTCTGCTGCAAAAATAACAATTAAAAAATAAGCAATCATCAAGATAATTTGACAATACGCTTATGAAAAGAAAAATCCAAAAGTGGAATCCTTAAAAAAAATACAAATCAAAATTAAAATTTGCGGTGGTTTTAATTAACACAAGCACATACAGAGCCGTGTAAGGATTAGATTTTTCAAGAACATGTGTTCCGATATAGCGGACACGATTCTTCAAAATATAAGTTAAACTAAATGTTAAGAGTAAATATTGTTGTTTTCAACCCAAGAAATGCTATAGAATCTTGAAGGGGGCAAACGAATATCATGTTTTATGCTACTCGAAATGGGTAACTGAAAATTACAAAAAATATAATGACCATATTTGATGGGGTAAAAAAGTACTATTTCTTGAAGAGTTCCTTGTAACAGGGTTATCATTGAAGACTACTCCTTTGAAAGATTTATTTCTGATTTAACTACCACCTTATTCTCCAATATGCTCAAGAATTGAGAGTCATTCAAGGACTGCCGAAGAGAACTTCCTTATAAAAAGAAGAAAGACCAGAAAAAGGATATGTAAGAACAAGTCATAATCCCTGCCAATTTAAATAGTATATAATATAATTAATAGACAAATATGAGAAAATAAATAAATCCTTTAGAATAAGTTTGAGTGTACCAGTATTAAGTATCTATAGAGATCCAAACCAATGACAACTTGCAAACATCAATACTAATCTTCCTCTTTGATAATTTCTCACCAACTCCAAAAGATACATACATGGCCAACATACAAACACTTTAAAGGACTTCTTAAAATGATCTTGGGGACTCATGTTCCTTCTGCTAAAATTTAGTTATTGAGAAATGGCTTTTGGCCTGCCAATATTTATGGTTTCCAATAATATAGTCGTCTCCGAAAGGAACGCCTTAAAATAACTAGTAAAATTGCTACCATGCGACCAGGTCATGGGTCTAAGTCTTGGAAACAACTTCTGGCAGAAACGCAAGGTGAGGTTGTGTACCATATGACTAAGAGGTCACAACTTCAAGCCTTGGAAATAGCTTCTAGCAGAAATGCAAGATAAGGCTGCATACAATAGACTTCTGTGGTCGAGTCATAGTGGGAACTTTAGTGCACCAAACTTGCCCTTTAATATTATAGTAGTTTTGATAATGGATCTAAAATGATATGAAAGCAAGTTCGTGGAACATGCTTGTACTACATCCATTTGTAAAGAAGGAATTTCATTTCTTCCCTAATTACCCAAAAATCCCCCAAATACACAATAAGAAAAACAAAAATTAAAACATAGTAGAATATAATTCCTCTAGTATTGTAGATGAATCACACTGTAGCCTTTCAAACTGAACTCCTACATCTTTACTGCAAAGCTTTAGGCAGTTGAAGAAGAAATCACAATTAACAAAGATTAGGTTCGACTATCACTGTCGAAGAAGATAATTAAGTTCGCTTATAACTGTTGAAGGAGAGAACAATTGAAATCTGAATCAAGCGATGATGTAAGAACAAAGGAAAAGGAGGGGTAGGGGTAGGGGCAGAGAAAGTGAACTTGCATCCATATTCAACTTCGGTGAGGGAAACTGTCACGACCCGAATAGAGGGCCTAGATGTGACATGGCAAAAGAGGACCCGAAGACCCTCGATCAAGCCATCATAGCATCATTACACACATCATC
>JBCEWC010020934.1:0-10692 GCA_038996855.1 Solanum aculeatissimum
CTTTGTGTGCCACGAAAGAATCTATATTTCATGCCAAGTAATAGGAAATCGAGTAGCCTTACATACCTCGTTGTACCTCCTCGATATTACTTCGAAGTAACTTTCTTTTCTCCCAAACAGTTATCTACAATAAGTTAGGTGGTAAAACTAGTATTAGTAGCCAATAAATACATTTGGTAGTTCAATTCCACCCAAAAATAACAACCGGGCAGCAAGCCCGTATTTATCGACCCAAAGGCGTTCCTTCAACCTTTCCTTCTTTAATTGTATTTTTCCTAATACACATTCTTATATACATTTCATATCCAGCTTATACTAGTTCCAGCTAAACTCACAATAATGCAGCAAGTACAACATACAATAACTCCACACAACACACCATTAGGTAGCATAACATTACATCTAGCGGACGTCTGAATGCCCAAGGTTCCTTCACGAAAGTTGTTCCTGGCATCCTAAGCTTCGCAACGACTATATATGTGCAGCTTAACAACACCTGAAAATAGTCCATAATTTTGGATTAATGGCCAGATTTGCGATATAATATTTACGCGAGGAAACGTCCGTAGAACTTCGTAAAAATGGTCGTAAAAGAACCCCAAAAGGATTATCTAAACAAATCAGTTGCAAACATAAAATGACCAGCAAGAACACCATTGTTCACAGTCTAAAAACAACCCCCAAACACAGCTAATAATAGAGGAAAACAATCACAAATTGTATGGCACACATTTCTAGGCACACAGGCGAATTTTAACGGTAAAAATGCGAAGAACTCAACTAAATTGCTTAGGAACTTGGTGGGAGCTTTTCCTTTAGCCTCTCTACTGTTTTAGGACGAAATTGAGTCATTTTCAGCTTTAAAACATCAAAATAGCCGATATAGTTGGGCTTGACCCGACCCGGTCCATGACCTGGTTTTCTGCTCGGGCAGTCAGAGCAAAACTCTTATAACTTTTTATTCTGAAATCGGATTGATACGCGATGTTTTGCATTGCAAACTAGACTCATAGAAATTCAATTTGATAGGTCATATACCTTCTGGCTCCTTGTATTTTGGGAGATATGGTCCAATACATCTAACCCAAAATTAAGAAGGATTTCTTGAAGAAGCTTACGGTAACTTTGGCCAAACTTTATCTTGCAACTTCCTTGACACCAAACACATAACATATGAAATTTGGGATATTAAAATACCCCTTAAAAATCCATTATTATCAAATTATGCACTCTTAGTCCCTTCCGAGAGGTGAAACTCAATTTAAATCTTCTGAAAAGAGCGAGGTGCCACTTTGGCCATCTCCCTAATCCCGAATATGCATTTAGGGGATTCCTTTGACTTTAAACTTTAATACCTTGATATTAACACCTATTTGCAGCCTTATTACCCTTAAGTTCTAGACAAAGTCACATATGCCTTATACAATATGCCACGATCTCTCTAGTTTGACTTAAAACTTTTATACACTCGCTCATCTTAAGCGTTAGACGTAAATATAGCCCTCCAATCTGAAATTTAATAACTTCTAAAAATTGGTGCTCATTTGACCCAGCCATATCATGTCCTATATACATAGTACTAGTACATGTGAAACACGGGGTGTTACAGTGGAGGCAATTGCACTGTCACACAATGATAGTAGAAGTGTTGCTAACTTCCTAAGGCAAAACATCTTCTCCATATTTAGGACACCCAGAACTATCATTAGTGATGGGGGTTCCCACTTCTGTAGCAAGATCTTTCATGTTGTGCTAGCTAAGTATGGAGTAAGACAACACAAGGTGGCCATGCCCTACCATCCGTTGAAGAATGGGCAGGCTGAGGTTTCAAAAAGAGAGATTAAGAAGATCCTAACCAAGTCTGTGAATGCGACTAGAAATGATTGGGCCCAAAAAATGGATGATGCATTGTGGACCCACCAAATGACTTACAAGGCCTCTATCAATATGTCTGCATATCAGTAGGTGTTTGGTAAGGTGAGTCATCTACCTGTGAAGTTGTAACGCAGGGCACTTTAGGCTTTAAAGAAGTTGAGCATGCATTGGAGTGATGTCATTGGTATAAGAATGGACCAACTCAATAAGTTTGATAAATTTCAACTCCAGGATTATGAGAGTGAAACACTGTACAAGGACCAGATGAAGTTCCAACATGAAAAATGCATTGCAGTACAAAGTTTCAGCATTGGCGACAAAGTTCTATTGTATAACTCTAGGTTGAGGCTGTTTCCAGGCAAGCTAAAACCTAGGAGGTCTGGCCCCTTCAAAATTGCCCAAGTATTCCCATATAGTGCAATAGAACTAGAGGTCGAAGATAAGCACAAATTCAAAGTTAATGGACAACAAGTTAAATATTTTGGTGCCACAGGTGCGATCTCCATAATAGAGGAAATGCAAATTGACAAAGTCTAAGTAGTCAAGGCAACTGTGTCTTGCTGCGACATTAAATCAAGCGCTTCATGGGAGGCAGCCCAAGAATTATAACACATATATGGATGTAAAAAAATTAAAAAAAAAATTAATTATGTCATGAGTGTGTGTCTTTGTAGTTGCAGGTATGTATAGGTGGCTATTTGAAATTTTCTGCTCATACCATGAGGGCTACCACGCAACGAAACGTTGAGGAGGGAAATATGGACCAAGTCAGGCACCAGGAGTCGTTACACAGTCCATACGATCCATGTGTACCTAAACGGATCGTTCAATGGTCCATAAAAACACAATGCACGATGCATCTCAAGGACAGCACCACGATGCGCCACACAGTCCGTGTACTCTTACACGGGTCATTTTCAGGTGCGTGGACTAGGTAAGTACTTCAACTTCTCATGGCGTGACTGACGGACGGGTCAAATAGACCGTGTGATGCAACATAGGCTGTGAGACCATCCGTATAGGGGAGACGGGTTGACCCATTTTGACCAAGGTCAGCATTGACCTATTTTTAATACCTAAATTGACCCCTCTCCTATTTTCTCCTATTTTTCCTTTTTCTCACGCATCTCTCTCTCTCACACCCATAAAAATTCTTTCTCTTTAATCACGAAAGAGTCATCAATCTCACGATTCGCCCACCCAATCATCATTTACGCCTTAAGTTCTTCTAGAAAATCTTCACACCCACCTTGCTCCATTTCAAGTAAGTTCCATAATCTCCCCTCTCTTAGTATGTATGTGTTTTATTGTTATCATCTTTGCTAGTTTAGAAGTTGTACTAGTGAAATTGTGTATCTAAGTGTGGTAGGTGTTGTATTGTGGACTTAGCAAACCACCATGGATGAATGCTTAAAGCTTTGTGAATAGGGGTTGGGATTTTAGTGCTTCATTGTTGTATATCATTGTGGATTTGTGTTTGTGCTGTTAATTTGATGTTGGGATGGAGTTTGTGTATATTTAAAATGTATAATTTATCGATTATGTGGGTTGTGGGTTGGATATGTCAAATATGTCTTATCACGGTACCCTTCGCGGATGGTGTGATCTTTCACGGACTGTAACACATCCCGTGTGTGAGCCCTTGGTCATTTCACAGTTGAGGAAGCCTTCACGGACCCTCACACACCCGTGTACCTCAGTACAGTTTGTGTGAGGCCCATCGTGAATGGGTACCTCTTAAGAAAATGGCCAAGGTCACATCTACGAGCCTTGAAATGGGTTGTGTCGTGTTACACGATCCATGTAGAGGGTCCCGTCCAGTTGCCCCCTTTGTACAACCAGACCAAGTCCTTTTTCATGGACCTCCACACGGCCCATACCACATTACACGATCCATGTAAAGGGCCTCATCCAAGCGCATTTCGTGCATACTTGTGTCATTTTGCATGGATTGCTTGTGATTGAGTTTTCGCACTATAATTTGGTGAGATTTCCCTATGATAGACTGGGTGATGCCACTCTTAAGGGTTATTGTCACTTTTCTAGCACAGGGCTGAGTACCCGTTAATGTATCATCTTGCAAGTTTGAGAATCTCTAACCATTATTATTTATTTTTGGTTGCTTGCGAGAATTATCGGACCTCATTGAAAGTCAGCCCCACCTAGTGACGAGCTTGGGTCATGCTTGTATGACTCCCCAACTGAGTCTTCTAGCCACCATATAAGTAGTGGCTTGGTGATGACTCCTCAGAAGTGTCCGAGGTCTGCTATACAGGGAATGTCTCCCCTCATCCTCCTCGCACCATGAGAGCTCGTGCAGCGAGCCAAGCCTTGGCCCTCCAGTCTTAAGAGGAGGTCCTGCCTGAAGGAGGTGAGAAGGAGAAGGCTTTCCCTGAGCAGGAACAAGAGGAACGTGTACACATTTTGGAGGGCCACAAATAACATGTTGGTGATGATGAGGTCGATCTTCGGGACAACAATGATGAGGTTATACACTATGTTATCTCCCGGACCCCTGACCTTGAGACAACTCAGATAATCATCGCCTTTTTGTGAGCCAGATAGACCACCCCAGGGGTACAAGAAATATTCACGCAGGGGATCACCAAGGGCTCCTGGGGATTCCAATGATGGGTTATCACTCTTAAGGTCTGGGTCATAACGGATCAACTAGATGGGGTTCCAAACATCAAGGTTTTATTTGACTTCCACTAGTTTGGATATATGACACAGAAACCCAATTTCTATGGGCCAACCATCATTCAGGAATTTTACTCATGCTATGCTATCAGTCTATTGAACTATGTGGGTGGTGGTTCCAAAAGGTTGAAGTGGTACTTGGCCCTAAAAGTGGCCCCACTTGAATACGTTACAGTACGAGGTGTCAAATTGGACATCTCTGAGACCATAATCAAAATATTTCTCTATGGCCCGGACTACATAGCCCCGTCAGATGGCTTATACGCGGCAAGAGTCCAACAGATCTCTAAGGATGAAGTAATGTCAGATCCTACATCTCGGGTAACTGTGTTGACATGGATAGCAAAGAAGATAGCTCTACAAGGTGCTGAAGCAACCTAGGTCACAAACCCTAGAGTACCCATTATCAAAGCCTCTCTCACATTTGCCGCCAAGTTCTGGTGGTCAGTGGTGCGTGCTCGACTGAGACTCACAAGTAACAACAACACACTCTAGTTGTCGCAGGCTTCCTTGGTAGCCTGCCTTATGGCCCGATATGGAGTGAATATGGGTCAGATCATTGCCATGGAGATGCAGGACTAAGCATTGAGTGAAAGAGTTGGATTCCTACTCCCATGCCTGATTAGGGACCTGTGCAGACAAGCTCATGTCGCAACCACTCGGTATATGGACCGAAAGATTTTCCCAACATAGGTGGCTAATATTGAATTAATCAAAGATATCAACAACTCACTCTACCACGCAAGGGTGCACAGGACAGGTGGCCCATCTATGTTTCCCCAAGCAGCCCCTCAACAACCACTGCCATTTGAGAGGTTTCTTGTTGCCCCACTTGTAGGTGAGTCTTTTGAGCAGCCTGAGGGAAGTAGTGCACCCCCTTTTATGCCACAGGGATATGTCTATGTCCTATATAAGTTTCTCCCGAGGTTGGTGACAGACCACGTCAGACACGGGCTTTGGTAGATTAAATAGTGGAGCGGATGCCACAAGTAGTCCAATTGCATGTGCACCGGGCTGTGGAATCTCTTTGGGCTGACATTCGGGGCTAGATATCCATTCTCCAAAACTAGGTCAACAACCTAGTGGGGTACTTTAATGATAGGTTCAACAATTTGTTCGAATTGGAGGCAACCACTATTGTGGACTTGGTGATTGAAATGAAAAAACAGATAGCCATGTTAACTGCTCGATAAAATTCTACTGCACCGCCTACACCCTCAAAGTCCTTGATGAAACTTTTCAACACTCCGACCGTAGCACCTTCTCTGTGTGAGGCATGAGGAGTCCCACTTTTTCCAATGGTTGGGCCTGTGGCTACCATGGCTGCAACAAAGTCAAAGGATAAGGAGAAAAAATGATCTCAGTGAGGTATCCCACCGTTAGATACAAAAGCAGCAAAGGAAAACAAATGTGTAAGGTCATGAGGGCTCAAAGGTGGACAACTTCCGAGCAAGAGAAAAGAGAGAGGCTCGCATAAGAGATATCTAAGATGGGAGTGTCAAGAAGCACTTTTGGACCCGACACGACTTTTGATGGTAGAGACCCTTTTGGTAGTTCCAATCCTGATGGTTAGACTGATGCCTAGGGCATCTCAGGTATGTTCTACCCCCTTGTTACTTTGTATTTTTCTGATATGTGTGTAGTGAGGACATTGCACTATCTTTTTGGAAGGGGGTGGGGTAATCCTACCACTTGGGAGTTTTTCTTGCCATGCTTTTGTCTCTCAAGTGTAATATCTAGTAGATCTGACATGTTTATTTTGTGTGTTATGTAGATACAAGTGTTCATATAAGCCTATAGTAACCCATAATTTTTGTTAAAAAATGCCCCAATTTAAAAACTTTTCAAAGAGCTTGTATATGCATGCATCACATCCTAACTAACTTGTGTGCTTCTTTGAAAGCATTTTATACATTGTATAGTTGGCATCTTGATGAATGAAGCATGACTGGGTTGGTTAGTGCTAAATAGTGTAAGATATGGGTCATGTGCATGTGAGATTATTTGTCTAATTTGGTTGATGCACTTGTGAGTTAGAACTTTCCCGGTTAGTCCCACTAAGACTATTGAATGATTAGATTAGGATAGGATCTTAGGTCATTTTTGTTGTGAATCCACTTAGCCTAAAAGATGACCAACCAGATGAAATTGTTCCTTATGAACCAAAATTTGAGCTTGAATAGACTTTTTCTTTGTAATCACCCAACTCACCTTCCTTGTCTACTTGCATATCTTTACTTTAGCCCTGGTCTCTCCAAGGACATTATGAACCTCAACCTGATCCAAAATCCTAAAGTTGAGGGTGGCTTATATTGACCCTGGTCCTTTAAAAAGACATTGTATACCTCAACTCAGGCTAAAAGCCTAAGTTGAGAGTGGCTACTATAGGAAAATGTAGAAAAGTTGAGGTATGAAAGGAATCAAGTGATGAGAGGAGAAGAAAAGTTTGGGGTGTAACCATAGGTAAAACAAAAAAAAGGAAAGAAAAAGAATGAATTAAAATGAAAATCACTCCCAACGACAAAGAAAGTTGAAAGAATAGGGGTGATAAGAGTTTTCAGGGCTAAAAGTAGAGGGCTAAGGCAAAGTAGTGTCTTGGAGGGGCAAATTACTCACTTTGATCCTATAATGTACCTCACCCTAGCCCAAGCCTACATTACAAGCCACAAAAGTCCTAAAGTGATCCTAAAAAGGTCAGTTAAGAGTTAAGGTGGTAAAAATAAGGGCAAACATATGGTCTATACTTGTGTGTCAGCTGAAAGTCTTCTATGAACGTGAGTATATACATTCCAATCACCGTTTCGCATTCATATATTGTGTGTGAGACTTCTTTATAGTGAGGGCACTATCCTTGTATTGTTTGGTTGCTAATACAATTGGTTCATCTTTGTTCTCGATCTTATTTAGGCCGACTGTACATGGTATGATGTTTGACTTGATCTGTGTAGGTTTGTTTAGGGTGTGAGTTCAGTTTAAGCTTACTTTTAGGGCATCTGTGTTATGATTAAGGGATTATTGCATGATTTCTATTGAGCACTTGTGTTATATGTTGTTTTCCGATGTAGTCGTTGCTTGAAGACAACAATAATTTTAAGTTGAGGGTGTTAATGAGTCATGAAAATATGACTCTTATAACGTTTTTAACGTAGGATTTTTGTGAGTTCTCAAGCAATTTTGTGGGTTTGATATTTTATTTTATATTAATTTGTAGGAAAATGGGCAAGGCTTGGAGATTTGAGTGAAATGTAAGAAAAGAACTGAAAAAGGAGCACAAGTACAGATATATGGAGGCCACCACGATCCGTGTAGCATCACACGGACCGTGGGAGGCGGTGTGAACTTGACCTAGATGCATTGAGGCAAAAAATAGAGTGAAGTTAAGTACCACGTGTGGTCTCACGACTTGTGGAGCACTAAACGATTCGTGAGGCCCATCGTGGCCTCACACTTAGCATGTCAGGCGTCAAATGGAATAAGGGAAGCAAAGGCAAGTCCCACGGTGCCTTTCACGGACCATGGGAACTCAGAAAGGTCATGTACACGACCGTGAAACTGACGTGACTTGGAGAAACTACCATAAAAAATCAGAGCAAACACGCAAGGGAAACGTCAACGTGACCCTCCATGGGTCGTGTGCCTTAACACAGGCTGTGAAGAGGGTCGTGGCGCTAAGACGGTGCAGGACAGTGAAGAAAAGCTCCAAGGCAAGGCACATGAGTCTTTCACACAGACTGTGAACCCTTACACAGATCGTGAGGCCCAGTTGTGAAGATGTGGGATGATTTGAAGCCAAGTACAACACCACGGACCATTTCACGGTCCGTGTGAAGCCTCATGGCTCGTGCCAACGCTCGTAGCCTATGCCGACGCCTATTTTTCTATTTTAAGTTGGATTAGATTTTCTATGTATATATAAATCTTTTTTATTTCATTTTTATTTTACCATTGACTGCCTGAGATAGAAAGTAACGTGAGAACACTATTTCACGAAAAATTACATTGAACTCTTGGAATTTAATCTTCTCTTGGGGGTTTTACTCCATGGATTCATTACTTTATCAATAGTAAGTTCCTCATCATGAATTCTTTATCTTGTTGTGGGTTCTTTACAGTGAACATACTAGGCTAAACCCACAACAAGGGTTGTGAGAACCATGACAATTCAATAAGGTGAACAAATTTTGTGTTAAATTATGGGGTTAATTATTGTATACATTGTATTGTTCTTCACTTTAATTTCTTCTTTAATGAGTCGACACGTTGAGGGTATCCCTGTATTTATTACTTGCCCGGGAAGGATGTAGTGATTAGGAAAAGAACTTTACAATAGAAATTCAAGGTTAACAACCTAGTCTAAGTACTTGAGACCGGAAGGTGAAAGTATTCTGGTATCCGTAGCAAGGGTTAGGAATATACATTCTGAGATCATGAGGTGAGGAATGGCATTCTCTAAGTAGGACCGGATGGTGAATTAGATGTTAATAAACTTGCTTGATCTTGTATACATAATCATGAACAGGTTTATTATAAAATTTGGCTATCAAATTGAGCGTCATGGGAAATACAATCCTAGTATCTAATCAATTGTGTGAAATCCAGCTATTATTACATTCCTTTCAGTCTTTTATTTAACTTCACCAGTTATCACTATCAAAACCCCCATTTACTTTATGCACGTTTGTTTCTGGGAACTATATATTACATCTGAAAATAAGTGCTAATAGATATATTCTTACGCATTCCCTGTGGGACTGACCCCAACTCTTGTTGGATTCTATATTTGATCAACGACCGTTTTACTCTTTGTTTGGAGTGTAAATTTGGGCGTATCAATGATGATGACATGAGACTTATCTTCTTTTTAACTCAACATCATGAAGATTTGCTTTTATATTTAATCACTTGAAAATTTCTTTCTCCTCCCAATGTGGAATAAATACTTCTTTCAAAAAGTAAAGTAGCATTTTAACTATTCTCCATTTTTCATTCACTTTCAACTCTAGAACTCAACAATATTGTTCAAAATTGAAGATCCAACTACTTAACAGTCTTCTTACTTTTTACAATTTAGGAGAACAAAATTACATAAAATAATTTCTTTATTGGAATTTTCAACTTGTATATGATACCATCAATGAAGTATTGTTTGAAAAATAATTTTTTGTAATTTTCTAATAACATAACTAAACATACTATTTAAGTGTTGATAGGATGAAGACTAACAAGGATATTATCGACAATTTCTATATTTTTTGTGGAACTGCTTATAGGACAGGCCGGGTAGATAATTATGTTTAACGATTTGATTCATTGAATATCATTTTTAAATATACTAATTTGCTAGTCAATCAATAAGATATCGATTAGTTTGGCATCAGATTAATAATTATCGGACGATTAATAAGTGGTGTATTGGATCAATCACTTCATACTTTCTTTCTCCATGTTCACTCACCAATATATTGATCTCTCATCAAACAAAATAATTTTTCTAACTCTACTTAAGATGATAATTTTGTAGTTCTAAATCACAACAAGAAATACATGAAAAGTTAAATTTTGATGGTGTCTGAATATAAATATTTATTTAACAAGTATTCAATTGTACAATAACTTAATATTTCAAGACTAAAATATATTATAAATATATATTTTATAATCAAGATGTGAACGTTATGATCTAGACTAGCTAGTTAGTAGGCCAACAAGAAATCCGACTCAGAAATATGTGTGAAATAATACAAGAAACAATAAAATATTAAAATATGTATTTTATATACCAGGGAATAAAAATATAAGTGGGTAATTCTTAATGGGGTAACAATTTATCCAATAAGGAATTTAAGTAATCCGCCCCACATCATAAGTACATAATTCAGTTTCTTCACCAACTATTTATCCAATAACCCAAAATCAATAAGCATGTAGGTCAATTCAAGATTGTATTTTTTTGTCAAATTTGTTGTACCGAGTGTTTATATACTAGTAAAGGTTGCCCAGGTGTTACCCGGGCCCACTAAATATGTTTGATTATTTTTAAACTCTTATTCGTATAACTAAATTTGAATTTAAAATATGATATTTCATTCATTTTAATTTGTTTGTCCTTGATATGGG
>JBCEWC010020935.1:0-10692 GCA_038996855.1 Solanum aculeatissimum
TTTTAGGGGTTTAGGATACCTTAGGGGACCAAAAGGGGGCTTAGGGAATTGTTAAATCACAAAAATACCATTAATAAAATAGAACTTTTAACTGGACACAGTGCCCAAATGGCAGCTACAGTACCGTTTACTGGTACACGGCTCGTCAACTTGACCGTCCAGTGGTACTTAGCCAAATCTCTACACGAACTCTCGGAGGACTTTCTGTTACACTTCACGAACCACTAAATGGTCCGTTCAACTTGTGACTGGTCGTGCAAGGCACCGTCTAACCATACTTGGCCTCAAAAATCATGTCCAAGCCTTGGCCTAGCCACTGTCCACCTTCATGGGACAGTGGACGAACCGTCTAGCTCTAAACGGACCGTCCAAGGTCTCGTTGAGTTAGACTTGGCTTAGGGGTGGTTCCAGGCCACCCCAAGATCCCTGTGACATCCCACGAGGCACTAGACGGACCGTCCAAAGTTTCACGGTCCGTGTCAATGTCCTTGGCCCCTTTTCTGAGCCTATCTCCAATGGCTTCCGAATTTCAGACAGTCTCACTGTTTGGGCCATATCTCCCTCACCCGAACTCCAAATTGAGTGAAACCACTTGTGTTGTAAAGCTAACTCAAAGAGATTCAATTTAAATATTGTATCTCACATAGTTTATCCCACATCAAAAGTTATGACTCTTTGTAGTACGCCGCCGAACCTATCCCTCTAGGCCACTCCCTAGCCTAATTTGCATTCAGCCAGTTAAACTCAACCCGTGGCCACCAAAACTCAACCATGGCTTGTATTATATCATCGAATGCCAACCATAAGTATATTTTCAAAAATTTTATGGTTGTTACATCACTATACTGAGTAAGATATTAGTTGTAGTTGTGATATTAGCTGAATTATAGCACTGTTAAACTACGAAAAGGACTGATAAAGGTTGGTTATGGGCTGAGGTAATGTGAGAGTTATGTATACTAGGCTTAACTCTTGTTCGTACATGTGTGTAGCATAATGCTTCTGGTACATGTTAGCTTGTGGGGACTGATTGCGACTATGTAATATACTGTGGAATACGTTGTTGAGGTTAGGACTCAGTAATACCTATATCTATTGCATTAGCCGATGTTTAAATGTTATGTGAGCTATGAATACATTAGATATAGATTATAAAGGTGAGATAGGTTATGACTTAGGTATGTTAAGCATTAATGTTACCTATATATATATATTTGATCGTTTAATTGCTAATTTAACATATTCAACTTTCAGATACAAATAAATATGCTATACTAGGTATTACTTTTGTTGCTTGTCACTTTTGTTATGATTATACCCTGTTAGAGGCTAAATATAAGCCTATACCCTATGATTGGTGCATAGATTCATTTTGATACTTGATTACTTGAGTGGGTAGTCTGACACTGGTGTTATATAATATTTGAGAGGTTGATTGTTAGTTATACTCCTGGCTACACCTTGTGACTTTGTGGTTATTATTTTGTTGTTCTCATTCTGTTGATATACTATTTTTTTATTCTCTAGTGACTGAATTGTGATCTAGATTATGAGATGAATGTTATACCTAAGGTTTTAGTTGGGTTGTCTGTTATTGGTTTGGTTACTCGTTACATTGAACATCTAGGTTGCCTGCCATTCTATTTTGGGAACTTGTTACAACTATTATTTGGCTTATAAATTATTGCTCAAATTCCAGGATATATTTATCAGTTGGATAGTTGATCATCATTTTGGATGAACCTATTAATGGATAGATACGATCATACACTACATCTACTGATCCATACATCTATCTGGGAAACGTACTTTATTCTAAGAATTGTTATGATTGTGCTTCTGATTGGGCCTTGTGACCCTTGATATTAGAAACGATATACCTTTCTATGCAACTATTAGCATAGGACACCTATTATACTTACTTCATCCTAGGGATGCATGCTACGGTCTGAGAAATATGGTAGTTATGTTACTAATTCGGCATTATTACTATTGACGTGAGATACGGTACTACTGAACCATTGATGAGCTAGAAATGGAAATATGACCCAATTACAAAGAAGTAGCCTATATCTTATGGGCTTTCTTGGGTTAGCTGTGATTGAGATATTATTTATATGGGTTAGTCCTGGGGACTGACAACTTGTTTTAGAGATGGGCACATTATTAGTCAGTCGCCACCTAGTTGCCTTGGTAGGTATTATTCGTGACAGTTGAGCTGTGGTACATTTTGGGTAGCTCACAGACCTTTAATTCTCAATTCTCCTAGGGCCTTAGCCTAGGCTTAAGCTGATGCTTCCCTAGAAGTACTTTGTATAGAGCCACGTAGTTGCTTATATATTGAGAGGTTCGAGGCCCCATGTGACTATTAGGGGTTCAAGGTCTCGTTTGACAACTAGGGATTTAAGACCTCGACTGATTATCTAACCATTTGTCCTTGTCTAACTTTCCCCCAGTCGGAGGACAAGTTGAGAGGACTAGGGGTTCGAGCCCCTATTTAATTGTTAGGGATTCAAGGAACTATTTGATTTTCAAGGGTTCGAGGCCTCATATGGTATCGATTCTTGGATCTATACACCTATACATACCTTGATAGTGCATTCACATACCCTCTAGGCTAATGGGGGCCTAAGGGGCTTACAGGCATAGATACTAGGGCCTTACACCCACATACAGTCCAACACCTTGACTATATGATACTGAGAGTTAGGTTCTGCTAAGTTCTATCAATTAGGTTACGGTACATTACTAGATTTTGGTCATTGGGATATGAGGATATTACTGATACACTTACTATTATTTGGGTTCCCACTTTGTCTTTTCTTCTACCTCTTCATAGTTGGGTTATCGAATGCCACAAACATAGTTGATACTAGATCTTTGGGTTTGCTAGTTGGTATCATTGCACACTATGTAGATTATCTACTAGGTGCCTTTTATAGATTTTCCCCTCTATATTTCTGTACGTTCCCATGGTGCAAGTCCAGGTACTAGCCACAGTCACTGAGTTAGAGGCTTTTGGACAATTCAGGAGACCTTGGTGAGCATCAGAAGCTCTGGAAGTTCTACTGTGTCTTTTTATTTTGATAGTCGTCTATTGTATTCAAACATTAGCCTTGTACTCTGTAGTTGTGACCGGATCTATAGGAGTTCTCCTGGCTATGTGTATTATTATTATTTTGTATATATATATATATATATTAGTGTGTTCTTGGGTCTATAGTAGCTCTGTGCAGATGACTTTCGAGTTCTAGGTTGTAGTTGTGTTATTGGTAGTTTTCTAGTATTGCCATGTTTAGTGATTCAGGACAGTACCTTGGGTTAGGTTATCTTACCTGTAGGCGAGATCTAAAAGGCACCATCATGACGTGAAAATTTGAGATGTGAGAAGGTGGTATCAGAGCTTTAGGCTCACTGGTCTCATCTATACAAAACTAACATCTAGTAGAGTCTTACAAATGGGTGCGGAGATATTCGTGACTTATCTGTAGGAGGAGGTTATATGATGCTTAAGAAACTTCCTGTGTTGTTGAAAATCCTTTCGTGTGATATTGTCAATGGTCCGTCTATTTCCTAGAATTTGATTTAGTTTGTTTTTTTGCAAATATGTCGTGTAGAGATCAGACTTTGGGCGGGGGTAGGGCTGCACTGTCAGTCCCAGATAGGGAACAACCTACAAAGCCCATCGAGTAGAGAAAATATGTCTCAGCTTCTCCACAATCTAAGGCATTCGTTCCTCCCGGCGCCTTTGTGGTCACACCTAAGGTACTGAAAGTCATTGGATAGTTTATAGCAGCACTTGGAGCTTTACAATACCGTGTAGCACGAACCCCAGCTCCTTTGGTTCAAGAACCAGTAGAACCTGCTGCTCCAGAGGCTCCGAGTGCAAAAGTAGAGAGAGCCATACCTTTCTTGGACCAGTGAGTGGTTGGGTATTTTCTGCGATTGACTCCACTAAGGTATTTAGAGATGGTTAGAAAGGATGCCATGTGTTTTGACACTTGGATAGAAAGACTATAGGTATTGAGATTGGTAGAGCCTAGAGGTGCAAGGTTTACAACCTACTAGTTAAACGGGTCAGTCAAATAGTGGTGGCACACTTTCAGGCATATCAGGCATGTCGATGCATCACTTGTGATGTGGGCTGAGATTCTTAAGGAAGTTATGACCAGATTTGTATAGAGGAGACTTTGAGATAGGCTTCGTGATTAGTTTACTTATCTCGAGAAAGGGTCGATGATGGTGAGTCAGCATAGAGGAGATTTCAGTAGATTCTAATTTGGGTTTGAGGGACAAAGTGACAAATCATCGAGAAACAGCAAAGTTCTCAATAGGACCAATAGTGTCCCAAAGGTATCATTAGAGGAAGTGGAGTAATGGGGAGGTGGCACCAGTAATGGGGTCTTTCAGGGCCATATTCATAGTACCACAGTTCAATTAGAGGATAAGGTGATAGATGAGTACACCTATAGGTATTTATAATTTTCTGTCTGCAGCCGACTTCAACTTTATTTGATTCAGGTTCTATACTATTAGTATGTGTTGCTTATTCTATCACTTACTTGAGTAGGAGTTCTGAACCTTTTCTATCCTATGTTATACAGGGGCATAGTTGGGGATTTTCTTTTTATTAGTAGGGGATCAGGTATGGTGATTCTTCAAAATTATGATATTTGGACAGGGATGATATTATCGAATGGGCCCAGTTTTGCTATTATCCTAGGCGTGGATCGATTAGATTCTTATCCTATTATGATAGATGATTAAGCCCTGATTTTTACCTTGACTATATTTGATACGCCTAGTAGTGAGGTAAAGGCTCATTGTTTGGCGTTAGTTATTGTTCTTTCATATAGGCAGGTTTAGAGATTAGACCTATTGAATGTTTAGTATACTTGTTCGTGTTTGGGATAAGACACCTGAGGCTATATTAGGGAACATGGTTCTTGTACTTGTGAGCCTTATATAAGTTCCTATGAATTTCTAGGTTATTATAATAGATAGGGTTGATTGTATTATAGAAGAGCTCAGATTGCCATTGATTGGGGGGGGGGGGGGTTTACGTAGGATATTCTAAAAATTGCACCTGGACCTATTGTCGCTATTTATGTTTATTGGGTTGACCGATGCCCCTATTATAGCATTGAGTTGATGACTTATATGTACCGATTGCAGTTATTATGGTAAACCCATGGACAACCCTACTTGATAGGGGTTGATTTGGTAAGTACTACAGGACTGTGATTGATCTATTAAATCTTAGAACTGCTAGATCCTTTTCAGATGAGGTGATATATGCAATGTAGGATTGTGGAGACTCGGTATGAACTATATGTTGTTAACTCAAGGTAGGTCTGGTTATCTAGGTTGAGTCCAGTGTGTGGTGGTAAATAGGAGTGCTTTACCTCCATTACCCGTTATATTCCATATATGAGTGAATGATAATAACTATTGAGGACCATTACTGAGAAGTGATATATGTGTGTCTTACTACGAAGGAAGGTATAGGGAGTCTACTATTAGATGGTATACTGAGTGTCTAGTGTATTAATTAGGGTCTGATACTTGTTAAAAATATTGATGAGTGGTATGTTGCTTATCTTTTTTATTCCTAGGTATCTGTTATCATGATGAGACTACTTATAGCTTTTGTGGTAGTAATCTATTATATTGAGATGGTATCCTGACTATTTGTTACACTGGTGAATGTTATGGTTACGATGCCTGGTTGATTGAATAGCAAGGGATGGGGGTTTAAGCCCTATGTGTGAGTGTGGGGATATTAGCTATTGTTTGCAGTTATTTGGTTATCCTGTGAGCCATTTTGCTTGTATAAGGGAGTTAGGAATGAAGTACAAGTCATATGTGTAAAACACAAGTACAGTTATGAACAACTATGATTATTCAGACATTTGATAACGTGTTGAGGGAAGGTGTACCTAGCAAGTTAATTTCATGTTACATGCAAGCTGACTGAGTTGATGGTATGAGTGATTAATTATTGAGGATCACTTTGAGATTGCTATATTGATTCTTTGTTACAGATAGACAACTTATTGTACTTCTGGTTAGTTGAGATTTTGATAACTGTTGTGGGATGCTAACCATGTTTATGATTATTGTATTAACTGTTCACTGTTAGTTTATGGTAAGGATCCCTATATGATTTGGATTGGATTCTCCAAGTATGCCTTTATCTTTACTTTCACAGATGAAAGTCTTATTAGTGAGGGATGCTGTAATGACACTTTGTGTCATTTCTATAGTTTTGTAGTTATTTTGTTGATTTAAGCTTGTGTATAGCGACTTCAGGCCATTATTTACTTATTGAGACTGTTGGCATAGTTATTGGATGGGTTATTTCAGATTTATGTGGGTTTTTGAGAAAACCGAGGAGTTATAGCTATAAAATGACTTTTCTAGTAAAGTCGTAGTAAATGGCCTCAGAGAAAATTTTTAATGGTTCAATCAGCTCTGGAGTGGCCAAACTAGGCTAGGAGCATATCTAGTGCAGTAATATCATGGTCTGAAAATTTAACCACTGGAATTGGTTTTAAGTTGACTTAGTTATCGCCATAAGGAACTATGCCTCAGATGAGAATTTTGATAGCACAATTAGCTTTGGAACGTCGAGTTTAGTCTAGGATGAACTTTCATATTATACTGGTGACTTTCGGACGAGATTTGACTCCTCGAAGGCTTTCCATTAAAAGTTGCATATAAGGTAGTGGGACCCACATCAGATTGTAAAAAGCTCCATTTGAAATTCTCATTGCGCCATTGGATCCGGAATGTCAAAATTATTAGAGTTTCATAGTTGGTTTGCAAAACTCAGAGTTTGAACGAGCCCGAAACAATGAAAAAAAGGATTGGACAGTTGCTAAATAAGAGGGGCTACGTGGCATGTTCTTAGGCTGCCACATGGCATGATCTGAGGCTGCCATGTGGCAATGACGGGGACTGGTATCAATATGTATATATATGTGCTTGTTCCACGGAAATGTATAAGTATTTCTAACAACTTTGGACCACTTTTTATAGCTCATTTTAAATCCTATTTGAGTGATTCAAGAGACTATGTTTTACAGATTTTCATCAGAAACACCGTGGAGGTGTCGGATTCTAATTTTGGTGCGTATTTTGAGGTAAAAATAACTTCTTTTGCAGTAAACCTTATCATAAAATAGTGGAAACATTACATTGTGATATCTCAGTCATTTCTCAATGGAATTAAGTGAAATTTATGTCTAATTTGTTCTATTTTACGAGAGGAACATTTTGATATGCTTGGATCATGATAATTTGGATGTATTTTTATGGAATTTGACTGAACAATTATGTAAAAAATATTTCTCCGATAAGAAATGCAACTTTGTTTTTGAGTTGTTTCTTTTTCTTTTAGGATTTTTTTTGACCTCACTTTTTGGTTGTGGACTTTAGGTGACATAGGCATTATTTTTATGGGAGTGGGTTCTGTGTTTTGGGCTATTTTTCCTCTTTTTTCCATAATTGATGTATTTTACCCATTTCTTGAGATGTTACGATCAAACCAATTGTATTGATCTTGTGATTCATATTTTTACAGTTAAGCAACATCGTGAGGTAATTAGGAAAGGAGAAGCTTGAGTGGATTGATCCAGCATGTGAGGTACCACCTTCCAGATAGGATAAGCTACTTTAACCCATAGACTGAGCTGAAATGTGTGGATATTTAAGCTAAAATGTATGGATGTGCTGTATATGGGTTGGTTTTGCTGAATATGTGTACTATAAGGCTGGTTTTATTGAATATGTGTTATATATGTTGATATGGGATGATAATCACTATACTAAGCATGATATTAGCTGTAATTGTGATATTAACCTAATTCTGGCACTATTAAACTATGGATAGCCTGGTAAGGCTAGTTATGGATTGATGTCGTGTGACAGGTATGTATACTAGGCTTGAATCTTATTTGGTTGTGTATGTATTCTGATGCTTCTAGTACATGTTAGCTTGTGGGGGCTGGTTGCGACTGTGTTCTATCATGTTGAATATGTTGTTTATGTTGGGACTTGGTAATACCTTTATTTATTATGCTAGCTAATGTTTAAATGTTATATGGGCTGTGAATACTTCTAATAAAGATTACAAAGGTGAGATAGCTTATGACTGAGGTATGTTAAGCATTGATACTACCAGTTTACATGTATTTGATCATTTAACTGCAACTTTGACCTGTTGGTCTTCATGATATTAATGACTATGGTATACCTGGTATGATTCTTCTTACTTGTCACTTATGTTATGGTTATACCGTATTAGAGGCTAAATGTAAGCCTATACCCTATGATTGATATATAAGTTCATTTTGATACTGGATTACCTGAATGGTTAGTCTAGTACTGGTGTGATATAGTATTTGAGAGGTTGATTGTCAGCTATACTCCTAACTTCACCTTATAACTCTTTAGTTATGATTCCGTTGTTGCGATTCTGTTGACCTACTATTTTCCTGATTCTCTAGTGAGTGAATTGTGATCCTGGTTGTGAGATTAATGTTATACCCGAGGTTTTAGTTGGGTTATCTATTGTAGGCTGGGATACTTGTAACATTTAATAGCTAGGTTGTTAGTTGGCTTATATAATGTTGCTTGGATTCTTGGCTATATTTATCAGTTGAACGATTGATCATCGATCTAGGTTACCTGGTATTTGGGTTATTGCTCTACCAAGGAGACGAACATTGCACCCCGGGAGGTCGGTTAGTCTACTATTGCTCAACATGTTGATACATTTAAAAGTTGGATTATTTATGATTATTCTAGATACCGGTAGTTTCTTAAGCCAGATGACCCTATTGATGGATAAACACGATCATATACTACTTATATTAAGACATACGTTTATCTAGTTTCTTGTGTGCCTGTTGGGTTGTCGAATACTGGGAAACATACTATATTCTAGGAATTATTGTGATTGTGCTTTTGATTGGGACTTGTGACTCTTGAAATAAGATATGATATACCTTTGTATGTAACTATTAGCATGGGAGAAGGCTTATTTCATCTTGGGGATGCATGCTATGGTCTAAGAAATATGGTAGTTATACTGCTAATTAGGCTTTATGACTATTGACATGTGATATGGTACTATTGAACCACTAATGGGCTAGAAATTAGAATAAGACCTTGTTTGTAACGACCCAAAAATTTTCGAACTTCATAATGGTTAGTCAAGGTTAGTGTTGAACTTGTCATGGTTGAATTTTTGTAGCCATGGGTTGTATTCATGTGGCGGAATTCAAAAGGATTGTTTTTGGGTATAGTCGTAGGGCCGGTTGGGAAGTGGACTTTGAAAAGCCATATCTTTTGGTACAGAATGAACTGTGTCGGCTAATATATATCAAATTGAAGCTCTTTGAGTTATCTTCGCAACGAAATATGTTTCCCATGTATGGAAAGGTTCGGGAAAAGGGAAAACTGCCTGAGTCTAAGGCAGAGCCACACGGGAGGGTCCACGAGCCGTATGGAGGCTCACGGCCCATGAGGGGAGTCCATGGGTTGATCCACAGAGTGGGGCTGAGTGATGGACCAAGGTCGGAACCAAGTAAAGCTCCACAGACCACTTCACGCTACATGTAAGACTCTATTATCCGTAAGAGGGTAAGGAGAGTTGATCCAAAACGTTTGCCAAGGTTCGGGGTTGGACTACGGACCAAGTGATGCTCCATGGACCCGTACACAGTCCGTGTACAGCTACACGGTCCGTGAGGCCCCTCGTGGAGTGATCCATAAAGTCTCCCAAGAGTTCAAGCTGAAGACGAGGCCAAGTGAAGCCTCAGGGACAGGTTCACGGTCCGTGAACCTGTAGACGGCCACTAGAAGCCTTTTGTGAGGCCCTGCGTTCAGTAATCTAGTGTAACAACCCAATATTTTTTGAAATATACTTATGGATGGCATTATATTATGTACTAAAAGTCATGTATGAGTTTTTGTGGCCACAGGTTGAGTTTAATTGGCAAAATGCAAGTTGGGCTAGTTAGTGGCCTAGAAGGATAGTTTTGACAGTCAACTTCAAATATTCATAACGTTTGATGTGGGATGAACCATGTGCACTAGAACATATAAAATTTAAGCTCTTTGATTTAGATTTGTAAAAAAAGTGGTTTCACTCAATTTGGATATCGGATGAGGGAGATATGACCCATAGAGTGAGACTGTCTAAAATTCGGAAGCCATTGGAGAAAGACTCAGAAAAATAGCCAAGGACATTTTTACGGACCGTGAAACTTTGCACCGTCCGTCTAGGGTGTCGTATGGTGTCATAGTGAGCTTGGGGTGGCACGGAACCACCCCTAAGCTATGTGTAGCTCAACGGTCCCTCAAACGGACCGTTTGAGTTTTGATGGGACGTTTGTTGCCTCGTTGAGTAAGGCAGTGGCTAGGCCATGGCTTGGCTGAGGTTTTTGAGTTTAAGGGAGGTCAGACGGTAGGTTACATGGGACGACTCACCTTAGATGGTCCGTTTGGTTGTTCGTGAAGTGTAACAGAAAGTCCTCCGAGAGTTCATGGATAAATTTGGTAAGTGCATCCAAAGGGTCACTTGAACGGACCATGTGACCATTTGACGGCACTGTAGCAGCCGTTTGGGTGTTGTGTTCAGTGAAAATTTCCGGTTTATTAATGGTATTTTCATGATTTAACATT